>RJWM01034907.1:0-19345 GCA_004363535.1 Dasyprocta punctata | reverse complement strand
AAGAGATTCAAGGATCATGGAATAAATTGAGCATATGAGCATTTTATCTTGGCTATAATTTTTCTCAGGAGTTACTTGTGCATAGTTTTCAATATTGTCCATTTCAGTTACCAAACATAAGCTTCATTTCCTTCTGAAGCTAGTTTTAAAGTATAATGATGTCATTTTAAAATTCTGAAATAAATATATAATTGAAAGTTGAACAATGCCTACAAGTAAGGCAAGAGTGGTCACACACAGAACTTCTATTACCAAGACAAACTGGTAGTAATTTATATTAATTTAATTAAGGCCTTCTGCCTTGACAATTAAAAAGAATATTTATCAATACTGGCTTTCTAGTGGGATAGCAAACATTTCTGAGATTCAGAATTCCACAGGTAGGAATAGAAATGCTTAATACTCCTAAAAAGGCAAAGGTTTTATGGCTATGATGGCAAATCTAAAAACCTTTTATGAAACAGCTGTTATTCACAATTGGAAACCCTGATTGGTATATGTTTCTAAATTGACATACACACATTCACATAAAATCATAGTTTGTATATTATGTTAGTGGAACACATCCTTTCTCAATGTGGAAATCAAGAAACAATTTAAAATTTTCCCTAGAAGTATGTAGATTATTCTAGTGTGGGTGTCTTCATGCATATGAATATGAGGTAACACAGAATATTATTATATGTGTTGCTAAGTGTCATTCTTTTGATGAAAAGGGTACAGGTGATAACACTTCATTCTTACCAGTTGTGGATTACTAGAGAAAACTTCTGCACTTTTCTTTTCATAAACATTTGCAGTAGTCATGTTCCCCTTTTTGGCTAAATGATGCTTTGGTTTTAATTTAGTTACTTAGGAAGTTACCCTGATGCTTTTGAAGCTAATACAACACCAATGTAAGCTGCTACAGTAGGAATTAACTAAAACAGTCTATCACTTAAAAGAGTAAATATGTTTACTCATTTACATAAACTAATTTCAGGAAGTAAATGAAGATGGGAAGAATAAAACAACTAGATATGACTAATATTCATAAACTGATTAAAATGTGAATATATACACTCACATTTTTACTCGAAGTTTTCGGTATCAAGATATGCATTTATATGACTACATTACAAAATATGTACTGCATACTGGAGAACCCATAAAGGGTCAGGGGCAATGTAAGGCCATTATTTTTGTGCTTCCTTTATATTCCAGAAGCACATCCACATATTTATGTTTTCAGTTGCATTTGCTCAGGTACTGGTCTTTTCATTCTCCCAGTAATGCAAATCTTTGAGGGCTGGCAGTTATAATTCATTTCTCCTTCCCAACAATGTACTAGAGTTTCTAGGAAAAAGAAAGCACAAGGAAACTTCTAACAGATGAATGATTTACATTTTTTGAACTTTTACATTTCAATTGTAACAAGTTACTTTATAAGGTTAAATTCATCAGACAATTTGTAACTTACACAAAAAATATCCTTTCCATGTTACAGTTTTATAGAGGCTATGTTTACACTTCTGCTTTAGAAAGAGACGATAGCTAGATTTATAGTAGCTAATAATGTGCTTCTGCTTTGAACCACTCAGTAATTCATATAAAAGGAGAAATTTACAACTACATTAGGAATGGAATTTTAACTAAGTTTAATTTTTATATTGTTTAGTATTTCTTATTTCTGCTGCCTCATTTAGTCAAAATTACAAAGTAAATTAACCAAGCTTTAAATCTTTGTCAAATACTTATTTCATTCAGTCAATGTGTACAAACACAATACCTCATTTTAATAGCTTTCTATTATTTATTTTGATTAACTTTTCACACAATAATTCAATTTTTGGTAAGACAGCAATAAAAATGAAAAATTTAGTAGCCTTCTGTTGATCATTTATTTCAGAGAATTTGTGCCTGCCTAAATTATAAAAATTAAGTTAAAACCAAGATTAAAGTAATCAAGGTATAAAATCCTACAGATCTTTTGGGTTCAAAATAGCATCTGATTCTCTAGGCATATCTTTGTAACATTAAAAACATTTCAGTATTTCAATTGGAAACTGTTCTTCTTTAAAGAAAGCATAGAATCTCCACAAGGAAATAACTCGTATTTTTTTTTTTTTTTTTTACTCTGTAGAGACAAATCTACCATTGCTATCTTAGCAAAGTATGTCTGTCCTATTCATACTTACTAACATTGAGAAATATAGTAAATGGGCTCACTGTGAAGGCATCTATATTCTGGCTTTAGCTTCTGCTGAGTCTTATTGATGACAGACCCACAGTGAATTCTAATGGTCCAGGATCCTTAGACCAAAATGAGTAAGTGGTTACTAGGAAATACCAAAATGAAAGTATCAAGAAAGTCACCACTTCCTTATGTGGGTTAGGGGAAAGATATGAATGGGACTTGGACTGAAAAATCAAGAGAAGCATATAAAGTAGAAGACATAAATCAAGCAAAGGTAGAAAGGCAGAAAAAACCCAAATTGTTAGAAAGCATCGGCTAGTTCTATTTATTTGGAGTAAAAGTACCATGAAAAAACTCAATCCAAAAATAACTGCAAAGGCAGGCTAACCTAATGTGGGACAGTAGGGCAACTCTATATTTCTTAATTCAGGGTTATATGATAAAATTTACAACTGTATCATCTTTTTTGTAATAACTCATACATGTAATGCAATCGCACTATAATCATCTTTTAAATGCAATAAATTTGAAGTAGAGCAGGACAAAGGGAAAGACATAGCATCTTCAATGTAGTATTACTTGACTATAAATATCAAATAATAGCATTCCATGTTTAAAACTCCATGTTTACAGAATGGTAATTTTAAGAGAAGAGGAAACTTTACATTTTATATTAATGGAAGTAACTTTTTGTCATATAATCATTTTTCAGAAAAACTAAGACGAAATTTCAAAAAGGAAGAACAGATGCATAGAAATTTTAAGCTCATAATATACCTCTTTTCATTAGGAAACAGCTGCTCAAATTATGACCTTGCTACTGGCACATTTCATTCAGTATGTGGTTTTACTTTTTAAAAATTCTTAATATTATACTAAACAGGGAGAGCCATAATGTTACTTGCCTAAAAGAATTTATTAAGCACCCCTTTTATGCATCTCTGTAGCGTTCTTGTTGGGTAATTTTCAGGAAATTAGAAAAAAAACGGGTAATTTACAAAGACCTAAAGACATGCATGTTGTGAATGTAGTGTTTATGTACTTAAAACATAACTTGCAAATACTTCAGTTTGGTCTTCATGGATTTTAGGAAATCATATACAAAAAAGAATATAACATAATTCTACTATCCCTCCATAAATATAGGAAGGATGATTTACAATTACATATATTTTAAAAATAGGAAATGATTTTCTGAAAAAACCTAATTATGACAATTAAACATGTCTGAAAATGCGAAGCTCAACCCTAGAATAGAAGCTATTGATATAAAACTTAAAAACATGACTAATGTCTTATGTTTCAGTTATATGTATTCAGAAATATCTAAGTTAGGACTCATTTTTATTTTTGTAAAATGTATGGTTCGGTGATAATATTTAAGGCACATAAAATGTAGTCCAAAAATTATTAGTATTTAAAGAAGCCATCAGTAAACAATATACTGAATTTTTCCCTTCTTAAAACCCCTTATTTTAAGGAAAAACCTCTTAGAATGAGTAGCTTTAAGGCTTTACAGGAACAGCAAATGTATCAAATGTCTTCATCCTCGGCAATTACTTCCTTTTTAGCACCATGCACATTCTTGCAACTTAGCTGAAAATTAAAGCACATATAATAAATCTAATCTCACATGTGAAAATGTATTTTTAAAAAAGTCAGATCAAATGAAGAAAGATCTAAAAATGCTGATGTGCAGTACATCTAAATCACCTGAACTTGCTGCTTTTATAGACTAAGCTGATTCTTTGCAAATCCTTCGTTGCAAGCATTTAAGTCTGTGTACCTTGGTTCTGGCCAAATAAAATATTTTTAAGGAAATCATTTAACGAGCTATTTTCAGCTCCATGGTTTTGTTGGATTGGCATGACATTGCTCTTTAGCCTTCAAAACTTAGCAATCTCCTGGACGAAACAGACATCTAACAAATA
This sequence comes from Dasyprocta punctata, assembly GCA_004363535.1. NCBI lineage: Eukaryota > Metazoa > Chordata > Mammalia > Rodentia > Dasyproctidae > Dasyprocta > Dasyprocta punctata. The sequence goes on along the minus strand of RJWM01034907.1, from coordinate 15,238 downwards.
ATCACAAAGCAACTTTCTAGTGCAGTAATCCAGAGAAGTCGAGGACACAGACAAGGCCCATCTGATCAATGTCTGCAAAGGGTGACATGAGAGCTGAGAAAAGAGGAGAAATTAGAGTAAAGGGAAGTGGAAAAATAGTAAGGGGCATCATGCAGATCCTGGGGAGTGCAGGACACTACAGCATGCTCAGGGCCATTGTGATGGGGTCAAGATCTTAGAGCAGAGCAGATGGAAAGAGGCCAGCTACATCTGTCTGGGAGACACATGGTCTGCCCTAATTAGAGCTTGTCCTCTGAGTGCTGGATGTATGGAGCCAATGCAGTCCTCTAGCAGGGAGGTGACATCAACTGATCTGCATACTAAATACACAAGTTTTGTGGCTGTGCAGAGGATGGAACAGAATGGAACAATCCAGTTTGGAGACTGAATGAGACAGAATTTGAAGAGGACTGAAGGTAGCTAAATGATGGCAGAGACGGAAAGGAGAAGCATGATCAGTAAAATATTTTAAAAATGAATCAAGACTGATTCCCAGGAAGTGGAAAGAGTGAACACTTGGACAGATAAGAAATGCGAATGATTTCTTCTCACTGGGATCTGCTTGAAGTGTAGCCTTAAGAAGTGAACTCATACTGCAAAGTTCCATTAATTTTCAATGGCAAGGGAAGTCCAGGAAATGTATACTAGTGGTACTTGGATCTGAATGCTCTGTGTGAATGGTCCCATGCAGAGGGCACAGGAGAACAGCATCACAGTGTAACTGATGCTGCCCAGGCCTCACGTCTGAGTCTTAAGCTATTTCCACTGAGAGTGGAACAAAACAAAGGGATTTTTGTTCCTTGAAATTTGAAAACACATCTTTCTCCTCTTGAACCATAACTATTTATTGCACCATGCCAAGAATTTAATACATTTTTATCACTTGCAGAAAGATTACCTGTGTCTTAAGCCTTTTCATACTCTCCTTTAGTAAAAGAGAAAAAGAACCCTGTATTTCCTCAACCTTAGCCAGTAACTCAAAAATTTTCTTGCCCATGTTTATTTCCCTTGAGCTACATGAATTGGTGATTGTATTTGACTCCTAGCTTTTATCTAAGCAGCGTTTCACATTGCTAAATGGAGTTTAGTATTTGAACTTTCAACTTCCACCTCATGTTGTATTTTTATTGAAAAATCATGTTTATAAACATTAAGATTCTTTTGAAAGGGTATTCTAGAACATTATATACAAATGAAGACTACTGCCAAGAAAATAATTTGTACTGGCTTTAAATTACTGTATTCTATAATCCTAATGTGCCATGAAAAAAAAAACTTATTGAGCTTTCTCTGTAGTAATGATGTATGGTGGTGTAAAACATACTAAAAGTCGACAATATTATCTTTCTTCCATATACATGAAAAACAAAATAATATCTAGCTATCTATAGAACTCATATGATTTACAAAATTATCAAATTTGTTATTAATTTTGTGATAGTATTCCTTGAAAATTGAATATAATATTTGGTACTTGATTTGTAGAAATAAGAAAAATGGTCTAAAGCAATATTTTAGAGGTTAAGACAAGTTGAGTCTTTTCAAAGCATCTTGAATTGGGGTAAAAAGCCTTAAACGTGTGAGTTTCAGGTAAGCTTTCAATGTTCAACTGTATAAAAATCAGCTAACTGCTTAGGCAAATTTTCACAAATATAATACATTTCATTCAACATTATTTTACCTTGAGTTGGTATTTAATAAATAGCATCTTCCACAAAGTCCACAATAGTTTATAATAATTTATAGTTTATTAATCTCTCAAGAGTCATTTTAGTAACTGAAGGTACTAGAAATTTCAACTTACATTTTTGCATTAAAGACCCACTCAGAAATCCTGCTGTATGTCTAAAATGAATGAAAAACCATGAATGAATTTAGTAAAACATCATGTAGTCAATGGATACAAGAATGAAGGCAATGTGGCTTGTTCTTGAATTTACAGGGTATTTTATAATTCTAGATAATAACATTGTATTTGTATCTGGTTGGTTAAGTCAGGAAAAATACCTCCACAGAGGCTTGGCTGAGGTGTGGATTTGCACAGCCAGACCTTCTGGCTTTCAGCCTGGCAACTGCAGTGGTTTGAATAGAAAGCCCTCCCTGGGCATTATTTCCTGCAGATTATTGTGCAAGGTTCCCAGAAAAGAGGTTGCAAATCCTTTCTTCCTTTCTCAAGGAAGCAAAGAGGACAGTAGAGAAGTGGATGAGATGCTGTTTTAGGAGTACTCTTGTACCTGCCAGAATTTATAGATCAAAAAGACTTTTGTAAACTTTAACTTCACATTGCACGTTTTCCTACTAGGAATAAAATTAATCGTGACACACTTAGCAACTGGCACAGTGGCTGAAAAACACAGGATCTGATAGCTGTCCTAGAATGAAACCCTTCTTCTAATCTGCTAAACCTTAAAATGTAAGTTTATAAAATGACAGGCAAAATATTGAATGGGCTAATGATAGGACAATAACAACAGGGATGGAATTATTCATGGAAAATTTTGTTTGAAGAATTTGGAATAAAACTTGAAAAAATGTTGTAGCTATTCAGCTCTTTCACTAAGGTGTACTACAGGCCTGGATGCTGAAATGAAATGGTATGGGGTTTACACTCGGTTTTGCCAATTATTTCTATGTGAAGTAACCACTAAGAACTGAAATGATAGTAATAATTTCTGAACAGAGTAGCAATATACCAAAATACAATTGTTCTGATTATTAAAATAGTTGACTTTAGTAGTTCACATCTACTGACTGCTCATTAAGAAATAATCTCATTTAACCCTCAAGCCCGAAATGGATCTACTTCTTATCCCGTTTTAAAAGATGAAAAAGTAGAAATAAGGAGCAAATAATTATGCATGAAAAGTAGGTGTGGTGCATGAAAAGTCTAATGGTAAAATAGGTTCAGTAAATGCTAACTATTTTGATCACAGAAGTTTAATCTGACAGTGTCATCAATGAGGAGTACTTCAAGATAAAAGCACTTAAGTCTAATCAAAATTAGATTAATTTTCAAATTAATCAAGTTCAAATTAGTCATTTCATCTCAACATGAAGTGGTTAAGAATGAAAATTATGTGGTCAAAAGATTCTTATATTAAATAAAACTTCAACTCATTACATTATAAATTCTTTAATAGACCATCATTTGATCATCAACTCTCATTTTTATGTAGCCCCCAATGAAGTGGGGTATTTGGCAGTCTTCTAATTAATTTGATGACGTAAGTAGGTAAGTGGAACAATGGAACTTTCATAGTAAAAATAATAATAATTGACAAAATTTATTAAGTTTTGAGGTCCACAGAAGAGACGAGAAAGGTTTTATTCAGCTGACATGAATAAAGGAATTATTTGACTCCCTTTTGGTCACTGGCACAGTTTGAAAATCTCTAAATGACAATTTGTCAGCATTTAACCACTGATCTCATTGATTACATGTTTCATTGTTATTTTGAACTGAGGTGCAGATTTAAAATATCAGATAAATATGTATTGCATACTAAAAAGAAAAAATGGAAATCTTTTACTTCCTCAAAAGCTACTCCTTAAAAGTGAATTTGAATCCAACACTTCAAAGGTCTGACTTGGTTTCCATTCCAACAACTGACCAAGATTTTTGACCATTCATATATCATTTTACCTCTAGTTTTTCTAAAGGGCCACCGCACCTACAAATGTTATCCAAAATATTGTTAAAATAGGTGCTTTCTGGGACTTGCAGTAAGATACCAAGACGTTCTCTAATTATAACTTTGTGTTATTGCTAACTTTATTTGGCTTTTTTTATTACAGCAAGTTGTGAATAAAAAAAAACACCTAAGTCTATTTTCAAGTTGTTATGGAACATTTGTGTTCCTTCTCTATACAAACACCTGTGAACATGCTCAAATAGTGCTTTGAAAATTGCATAGTTCCAATACAAACAAACATGAAAATAGGTAAACGAACTCATTTTTAGGGATGCTTTACATATTTAGGTTTTACATATTGAGAAAAAGAATGGCTTTTTTTAAAAAAAGGTACCTTGATTATTTGTTGAGCAGAAACTTATTTGCAACCATCTGTAGACAGTTTTCAAAAGTATTTTATTGTACCAAGAAGGTCTTTAATAAAAATTGCATACATTTAAAAGGAACACCTTTGTTTTAAAATATGCATATAGTGTGTATTAAGCTGATCAACATATCTACTTGTCAATTATCACTCAATAAAGCTGCAAAAAAGGAATTCCTCTCATAAAGCAACAGCAAGAGTCATGACTAATAAAATGGTTCAGAATGTAAACATCTGTGTAAAACTGCAGTAACTAGAGCAATGTCTTAAAACCTTAATCCATTTTGTTATAATCCTTTTGCCTTTCAACATCAAAACTTCCTTGTGACCTCCTGCTGCATTTATTTTTCACATGAGCCAAGGAAGACGCTGCTGAAAATTAAAAAAGTTGTGACCCACCATGAGTTAATGGGTACTATATCTATCCTACATGGACCTCGCCACCACCATCTCCCTCTGTACCCCATTTGCTCCCTGGATCCACGGGTCAGACAGTACCCAGAAAGGCATAACTAGGAAGGTCAATGATGTAAGAGAACAACCCAAATGACCAGTTAAAACAACCTTTTGATTAAAACTCTGGGATCAGTATTCTCTGAAATACTGTTTCACAGGGAAGAATTTGTACAATGATTCTGAATAGAATGAAAGCACAAAACTAACATCAAGCCAGCCATAGTAGCATATATCTGTCGTCCTCCCTACTCAGGAGGGATGAGGTGGGAAGATCTCTTGACCTCACAAATTCAAGACTATTCTGGTATTGAAATGCCAACCAGTGTCCAGTGCTAAAATTACCACCTTTCAATCTATGGACATACCTTTCTTCTTTATGCAATAGATGCACTCTTCAAATTGCTGAAAAAATAAATTCAATGTGCTGAATCATATTTAAGATGCTGAGCGTGTTCTTATGTGAATACGTTTCCAAATGCAAATCCAAGTATACCTGTATTCCCAATCTAATATGTGTGTGTGTGTGTGTGTGTGTGTGTGTGTGTAAGTCAGTGTTTTAATATGCCAAATTTTTCTAAAGCAGAGAATTCATTGAATAGCAATAAGGACTTCTTTAGTTGTGATCCACTAAATAGTAGTAGAGTTGCCATCCAGTATTACGTAAAATGGAATAAAAGTACAAAATAGATCTTGTCAATTTACTATATCAGTTTTGAAGATTCCTGCTTTTTCTCCTGTGACTATCTCATGAAAGCTCTACACACACATTTAATACAGAAATAGATTACATAAAAATTATGATGAATGGGGTATAAGAAAAAATAGCTTTGTTTATATAGTCTAAAATGTAAAATTTTTCACATTAGATTTTATCAGATATTGTTAATAGATTTATATATAGGTTGATAATTTTTCTAAGATTACCAGTTTCTTTTATCAAAATGCTATTTTTTGTGGTTTATACTATTCCATTATTTATTGATTTCATTAATGAGGGAGGCTTAAATTATTTCCATGTTTTACTATTGAAACTGCTGGTGTGAACAATCTTGAACATGTCTTTGTGTGTACGAATGAGGTTTCTCAAGATTATATACAGAATCTCCTAAAACATTATTTTTGAGTCAAACAAAAATTTATGTAAGTTCAAAATGCTTCCAAACAAGGGACTATATGCATGACATACACATTTTACTTCATATATATAGTTTATGGGAATATTAGTGTGCAGTAAAAGCACAACAACATGCATGTGTGGAATGGATAAACTGGAAGCCAGTGATCACATTCACGGAGGGAAAAGCTGGACCAGGATGGAGAGGCGGGGCTTCAAGCAACATCTGCAAACTTCAAATCTTCTTGAAGAAAACAAAAATTTCTTAAAGAACATCTGAAGGAAATATGGCAAAATGGCAACACCAGTTTAGACAAAACTACATAAATGTCTATTATCTTCTGTGCTTAAGTTTAAAAACAGAAGGAAAATGAGAAATAAAATAGTGGGCTTTGTAGAAATTACTATCCTTTTGCAATGGCGCTAATGTCAGGAAATACAGACTCATGGCTGTCTTATGACAGTGATCACTGATGTGGATGATTATCTCGACAGCTCTTGTCCTGAAAAAAAAAAGAAAAAAAAAAAAAAAAAAGAACAGTGCAGATATAGTGCCAAGGCAACAGGCATTTCATCAGGTGGTCTGCACAGGTGTTCCCTCCTTGGGTCCTCAAAGCCATCATAAGAGGCAATTACGGCAGCATGAATCTCGATTTCGCAGATGAGGAAACGCTACTCGGCAAGCTTCACTGATGTGCTGATAGACAATCACACAGTAATCTGGGCCCAAGTCAGCACTAGAGCTGAGGATTTCTTCCTGAAACAGTGCTTCTTCCTCTAAATCCAAGTCTCTATCTTTCAACCCATCAGAAAAAAGCCTGGGCAAAGAGAGAGGGTGGGTGTGTTACCATGCCGTGTCTCCAGACCAGAATAATAGAAACCTTTCATCATGCAGCTAGTGTATCTGAAGACCGAGTCTTCCTGCCCAGCCACAGGGGTCACACCCCCTGCAAGCCTCTCCAGGGGTCACCCTGTGAATGCTGTACCCGAGGGGCACACATGCTGTGTATTTCTTGGGGACTGCTTCTCATGGAAACTATATACCCTAAAATACATTAGCAACTGCCGGAAATCCTTAACCATGTTTTAGGCAACAAAAATCTGGGATTTCTCCCCACAGCCTCATCAACTGTGCAGCTTTTAAAGGAACCCGGCATGGGGCTGTCTTAGTTTTTGCTTGGCAAAAGGCAGCTGACATTTACATACAATGGGCCCAAAGTAAGAAATTAAAACTAAAAATTTAAGTTAATCAGTGTCCTCCAGAAATAAGTGAAAAGAATAAATAAAAGAAAAGCCTGAGGTTCTGACACATTCAACAACTAAAACACCTTAAATTTTATGTCCATCTTCAGCAATTCTACTTTTAAAACTGAGAACAAATTGTGAAATAACTATGGTTTTTGAGAAAGATAGAAAGTAAAGTTTTAGTACCAGCTAATATGAATGTCTCGAAATGAAATCAGTGGGGTGCCAATTTTAATTCCTCTTCTTATTAGATCATAATTAGGATTCAATACAAGCAATTAAAATAGTCACTTCTCTGGAATAGTTTAGGTAGAGTCGAGGCCTATGGTGATACAATTTAAACAATCTTACAATTATATAATGAGGGCTTCCTGCATTTCTGTGTGATTATTTTAATTTTTCTCTAATATTTTCCTTTATGCCCTCCAAAGAAAAACTTTCACTCTACTTGTTTTTTTTTCTCTGCTCACAAAAGGATCCTTTATTCTGATACATGTTTCTTTTCTAACATGCCTCCTCAAGATCTTACAAAATGAACCCAAAGAGCAAAAGATTTATAAGGACCTAACTGCCAAATCCACTGTACCTTTTCAATTTTTATTCCATTTAACCTCTTAGCCATACTTAATGCTCCTCATCAATTCCTTTAGCTCATCATATTCTCTTCATTTCTGCACACACTCTCCTGATTTCTAATTCTCTAAATACCCCTGTCTCATTTGCTTGCTCTTTTTTCCTATCTTCAACCACGCACACTTCTGAGGATTCTTCCCTGCTCCGTTTTCCTTTTTTCATGCTTTCCCTTGGCTTTCTCATCCATTTGGCTTTAATTTTCTATAGAAAATATAGTATCTTATAAGTTTAGAACTCATAAATTTATATCTGAACCTTTAATATCTTTCTTGAAAACCCAAACCCAAATCCATTCTCCACATTGCTACTACAACTGTTCTTTATAAAAATGTGATGGCAACTTTTACATGGAAGAAAAAGTCCACATTTCTTAGCATTGCACACAGATCTTTCTATAATATGTCCCTATATCATTTTTTAGTCTCAAAAACCTTCACCATACCATAACAGTACTTCACCAGCCTTTGTTACTTCCTGTGTCTTTGCTACACTGGTCAGAGTTCCATCAAGATGCAAAGGCTGCCCGGAGTGGCGGCGCACGCCTTTAATCCCAGCACTTAGGAGGCTGAGGTAGGAGGAGCGCTGTGAGTTCGAGGCTGGCTTGGGCTACAACGTGAGCGCAAGGCCGGTCTGAGCTACATAGTGCGACCTTGCCTCAAAAAACTAGGGCCGGGAGTTTGGCTCAAGGACTTAAGCGCCTGTCTGGCAGGCGTGAGGCTGTGAGTTTGATCCACAGTGCCGAAAAAAAAAAAAAAAAAAGACATAAAGGCTGATAAGCAGGGTTTTCTTTCCCTTTTGTAACCAGGAAAGAAGTTTTTTGGAGTCAAAACTTTCTTGGTGAATCTGAAATACTGAGTCGATGCTTTCCTGCAGAAGCTATTCCTAGCTGTGCCTAATAGGTTATTCTTCTTTTCATCATCATAGAAAATGTCACAAATATTCATGCTCACAGGGGAGGTATTTGCAGTCTTGAACACATTCTTCTGAACCCCCAGTTCAGAAACAAGAAATTCTCTAGCTGGATTATTTTCTTTAATGAACAAATCAGTTTCAGAAGAAGGGAGGAGAAAATAGACATGCAGTAAAACAGATCAGTGGCAACAACTTTGATAAGCAAGGAAGTGACCCGTCTAGAGGCAGATGATTCTCACACATCCTGCAAACCCCAATTCATTCTGCAAGATAAATTTGATTTATTCCTTGAACGTATTTCTTCCTCTGCATTCCTATAACATCTAGTTTGTAGCTTGATTATAGCTCATAGTATATGTAACTGTAATTACTTGATTTTATGTCCATCTTCCCAATCAGTCTGTGAGCTCCCGGTAGACAAGCATAACACCTGGCATAGAACAGATGCCAAAAAGGAGCAATGAACTCACCCTTCAAGAACAGCAGCTCCAAGGATACAGGGAAGAAAAGGCTATATTTAAGGATTCTTGCAATCACCCAATGGCCATATTAAAACTGCCCAATTTGGTCAAAGCAATTATGAGCACTGGGATAATGGATCCTGTCTGAAACTACTCTCATTAAATGCCTATGTTCATAAGACAATTTGAAATGCCACTAGAAATAACTAATCCTATCTACTATAGGTTTTCAAATAGCATAAAGCAATTGTAATGACACACTATTTCTGCTTGAAAATTCAATCCAAAAGCAGCTGGCACATATATCCCTATGCGGTTGCAACACAATCTCATTTCCATTTCTTTCATAGCCCACTAAGAACATACATTGATGTCAAAAAAGAAAGTCTTGCCCCAGAGAACAAAATTTAAGTTAATCAATGTTCTCCAAAAACCAGTGAAAAGAATAAAAGTAAATTTTTCGCTCTGACAGGTGGAAATAGAGAGTGGCCAGGACACTAGGACGTTTGTCCAACATGCCAGGCAGTTACTAAAAATGTGCTGATTGTAACTCTTTTTTCTGATTTCCACATCTTTAATAGTCCTGTCTCTATTCCTTCCCTGATATTTCACATTTATACAACTTCCTTCTCTACAATTTAGCTCTTTATTTAGCTCACAAAGTAGACATTATACTAAGGAGGTAGAGTATTCATCTTTTGGCATCAGTACCAGTTGCCCCTAGCAACCACCACTTGAAGGGAAACCTTATTTTCATCTGGTAACTCAAAATAGGACTGGAGGGTCAACTGCAGAGCAATTGTAAAAGGCAGGTCTGCAACGGGCAAATTGTGCCATACAAGTCCTCTTTCATTTGGATCACTCCAAGAACACTAGGAGTTTTGTTCATAAATATTTCATAAATCACAGGGTTTATAAATTGGTTTCTAAATGACACTTGTAAAAATAGAACTTTATGTTCCAACTTGAAATCTCCTTATTATTGAGGTTATGGAGATGAACGATATAATTTACAGAAGCCTACTGTAAATAGAGACAGGGGAGGGGAGTAAGTACACCTTTCAAATAAATTATATCAAGTGCTCTGAAACTGAAGATGATTTTGAATTTGCTGGTTTATAAACTGAGTTCAAGCTCCTAAGAAATGATGCCAAGAAGCAATTATTAGTTTAAGTCAGTAAATGCAATGATTAAAAAAGCTAATCATTCCGGATATTTTTTGAATTATTATCTGATAAGTAAAATCTACTAAGGAAAAATTCCAGGAAAAATAAGGGATTAATCATTTTTCTTCTTTTTACATTCCTGAGAGCCTATTTTTATGTAATTTATGTGCACCACTCTAAGTAATATTTATATGCCATATGCAATTAGTGTTACTCTTGTGAGGAATGAAAAACATAGCTAAATAATGCCTAGATTTCCACTAAGGTTGTGCCTTAAACTATCAGACATCTTTGGCAACAGAACTTGGCATCGCAGACCCTCTACGTCAGAGCACGTGTCTTTGGGGGAATGGATACAGACAGCGGCTGTATCAGCAGCATCCTTTATGTGGACATTTCACAAACTTCGCCTCTTCCATCCTAAATCTATTGTAGGAGGACGCCCAGTAATTACTCACATCACTGTTTTAAATGGTTTAGGTCAATTCGATGCAAAAAGGTACGATGAGAAAATTTATCAGCATCCCCTGCAATGATACATGAAATACAAGCTTTCCTGACATAAAATACACAAGTTAGTGAGAAAGAGTGGGAATCACAGTGTAGAGATTTGAAGCAGGAAAAATTTTAGGGAGAGTTACATGTAAATATGATGTTGGAGAAGGTGATGACAGAATTTTATTAATAAACATGAGAGATCAATTACATATAATGGTACAATAAAAGTATTCTGCGGAAATAGCACATTTTCATCTTTTGGAAAGTTTTTCAGTGAAATATTGAAATGCACATTAAATTCAGATTAAATTTAATCCCGTATCCTTTAAGTAACGGCTTTTTGTTTGTTTGTTTGCTTGTTGTTTTTGTTTTTGTTTTTGAGACAGGGTTTCCCTATGCAGTTCAGGCTGGCCTTGAATTCACTTTATAATCCAGACTGGCCTTAAACCTGCAGTGATCCTCCTGCTTCAGCCTCCCAAGTGCTGGAATTATAGGCATGCACTACCATGCCTGCTTTAATAATTTAAATAACTTCAATAATTAAATTACTTGAAAACTACATGAATATCATTGAATTGTAGTGCATTTCACCAATGTAAATTTTACTGCACCAACAGTAACAGACTTAATGTAATGAACATAAATAGCCCACAGTTTGCTTACTATTTAACATGAGAGCATGAGTATAAATAGTCTTTAATTTCTATTTGAACACAAATTTTTCGCTTCTGTAAACTCGGTCACCTCTGAAACTTATTCTCCCCCAAAGCCTGAAATCTCATACGGGTCTATCACTAAATACACTTCACGCTTAGCAAGGATGCTGCTCTTGACCCGAATCTGCTGGCTGCTGCTTGACCTTCTGGGTTGATGCTCTCTCTCCGAGTTCTCACTGGACGAATGGCTATGTTTGCAGAAGGGCTGCACGAGGCTGGACATTGTCTGAAATTGTGGGAAGTCTCTCTTGGCTGGAGATTTTCTGTTTTGTTTTTCCTGTGTAAAGGTCAGCTCGGTCCATGGGGGAATTAGACTCGTGACTGGAGGTCTGTTAGTCACTGTCTCAGTCGCTGCCCTGGTTCACGCCACTCTGACCACTGATGCTACAGTCCCACACGTTTGGAGAAGGGGGAGCAGCCCCAGCTTGTACTCTCAGCAGAGGACTCCAGAGGGCTGTCTCTGTGAAGTTCCTTTCAGACTCTGAAATCAACTGAGGACAAACTGTAAGTACTTTCAGGTCTCAACTGCAAGAACTTTGAATGAGAGAAGAGTATTTAATAACCTAACATGACATTTCTAATGTTCGAAACTTTATTTTCATGGACGTAATGTTTTCTTTTGTTTTATTTGTTGTTGTGGTGGTGGTTTTTTTTAATTATTATTTTTACATGTGCTATACTTTGACTTGAAGTATTTCTGGAAATAATAAGTTTTTAATGACCTTATAATTTTGGACAACTTCAATACAATGAAAAGACAACACAACATACCACAAATAGACACTTTTTAAAATTAAGTATTTTACAATCACAGAACTTTACAACACTCATATTTACCCATGTCACTTGTTTCAATGTTATTATATTATATTATTATACTTTAATATAATGTTATGACTGGTTTAATGCTATGTACTGTGGCACAATAACATTAAACCAAGCGCGTGGATAAATATGTACAATATATAAGTATTGTCTTACAACGTGAAGCAAAATTCTAAGATTTTCCTATACTTAATCTACATCATTTGCTAACACATAGCATGTAAAAATTAGAAGATGAATTCACATTTTATCTCCTATCATTCTTCCCCATCTATGTCAGATGGCCTGCCCCTGAACTTCCTGGGATTCCGGAAGCATGACTTTCACACGCATTGTCACGGCTGATGTGCTGTTTGAGTCGCCATGACACCCTGTGGTCCTCGAAGGCAAGGCCTAAGTTCCACTCCTTTGCCTCTCTCAAACTCAGGACCATGCTTGGATCACTGCAGTCATTCAATAAATGTGTTCTGAGCAGACTGAATGGAAATACAAGGCCTATTCTCCCTTGTACGGCAGTTCCTTGCATGGTAGCTTTTCTGAGGAACATAGATAAGTATCACACAACAGAAATAACACAAGAAGGAAGCTGATTTTCAGTTCAAGTGTGTGATACAGGCAATACATATCAGTGCAAACAGAACAGGGAGTAGTATTGGCTTAAATACCCGGTTAAGCATCACATACAGCCTTGTGGCTATAGCAGAATCTTGGTGTTGGTAGCACTCCTAGTGCTCAAGGTAATTCATCTTTGCTATCTAAATAGTTTACAGCTAAGTGTGGAGATATATGTCTGTAATGCCAGTTACTCGGGAGGCTGAAGCGGTAGGATGCAGAGTTCAAGGCCAGCTGTGGCTACATGGTGAGATCCCATTTCCAAAAAATGCAGTTTATAGAATATACAAATGAATGCATCAGGTAGTTAACTCAATGAATAAGCTAATGGCCAGCCTGAAATACACTTAATTCAGTAATCAAAATGTACCAATGTTTATACACACATTCATGCATATAAATTCCAAACCTGAATTATTCTTACAGTTCTCACAGTAGTAAAAATCTACAGTTCTTATAGTAGCAAATATCTACAGAATCAAGTCATTTTACCAGTCTACACTCCCAGCAAGAGTGGAGAAGGGTTCCTTTATCCCCACAGCCCCACCAGCAGTGGTTTTTGTTGGTTTCTTGATGACAGCCATTTTTACTGGAATGAGATGGAATCTCAGTGTTGTTTTAATTTGAATATCTTGAATGACCAGTGATATTGAAAATTTTTTCATATATTTATTTTTCATTTGTATTTCCTCATCTGAGAAGTATCTATTCATTTCAGATACCCATTTTTTTGATTGGGTCTTTAAATTGGGGCAGGGTTTGATTTTTTGCATTCTTTACATATTCTAGATACTAATCCTAGGTCTGAGGAGCAGCTAGCAAAAATTTTTTCCCACTTTGTGGGTTCTCTCTTTACTTTGTTGGTGGTTTCTTTTGCTGTGCAAAACTTTTTAATAAAATGAAATTCCATTTGTTGGTTCTCTGTATTATTTCCTGTGCAATTGGGGTTTTGTTCATAAAGTCTTTGCTTATACCTATGCCTTCAAGAGTTCTATGTATTCTACCTTCCAATACATTTATTGTTTCTGTTTTAATATTTAGATCTTTGATCCATTTTGACTTTACTTTAGTGCAAGGTGAAAGATATGGGTCAAATTTTCATCTTCAGCAGGTGCAAAGCCATTTTTCCCAGCACCATTTTAAAGAGACTATCTTTCTTCCAATAAAGATGTTCGGCCCCTTTGTCAAAGATAAGGTGGCTGAGTCTGTTTGGAGTCGTTTCTGTATCTTCTAAACCTTCCATTGATCCTCACATCTGGTATTTTTCCAGTACCATGTTGTTTTTTATCATGGTAGCTTTATCTAAAAGCAAAGGTTTCATTTGATCCAGCTATTCCCTTTCTTGGTATCTTCCTGAAAGAATCAAAAGCATCATACCACATAGATAACATGCACATTCATGTTTATAGCAGCACTCTTTATAATAGCTAAATCTTAGAAACAGCCCAAATGCCCATCAGCATATGAATGAAGATGCAGCATTTTTTATACAATAGGGTACTACTCTGTCAAAAAGAAGGATAAATGTGATGCATTTATAGGTAAATGGATACACCTTGAGATCATACTCTTAAGAGAAATAAATTGGACATAAATGTTTAAATATCACATTTTTCTCTGGTGTCAGAGACTGAAAGTGTAAATAAGAACCAAAATATATGATACTGTGAAATAGGAAGAAAATTTTCAATAGAAAGAGGAATAAGGGAGGGAGTAAAGGGAAAAGAAAGAAGATAAAAGATTAAAAAAAAAGAAAACAGAAGGGAAAGTGGAAATAAAACTTTTATAAATAAGGAGGGGAAGAGGGGTTGAAAGGTGAGGAAGGAATGGGGGAAAGAAAAGAATCAAGATATATTATGCATAGGCACAAATTTCCTATGATGAATATGATCACTATATATATATATATATATATATATATATAACATGTATCAATAAAATTTAAAAAATAATTATGTCATTTTGGTACTCATGCTTTTAGGAGAATATTTTCCTTATTTGAAGGATTAACCTATGTTTTTCCTTGAAGAAATAAATAGCTATAAAATTGAGTAACATTAAAAGAACAGCATCACCCAAAAAAACACCCAGTAAATAGAGCAAAAATGGTAAACCCTTATCTCATGAGGTATCCCATAATAATCTCACATGTAATAAAGAATTAAAAGTAAAGATAAAGTAAAAAAATTCTAAAATTAAAGACCAGAGAAGTATTTTGGAATCTCAGCAGATGCAATGTAAGTAAATAAAATATTCTCAGTATAGCAAACACTATTAACAAAACTCAAAATAACCAAGACCACTGTGAAGGCTGGGGATTTAGCTCAGTGGCTGAAGCGCCTGCCTGGCAGGTGCAAGATTGTGAGTTCAATCCCCGGTACAAAAAAAAAAAAAAAAAAAAAAAAAAAAAAAAAAAGACCATAGTGAAAGACTATTTGCAGCCTATGCCAGGTACAGGGGCCTCATTTTTAGTATATAAGTGTTTCCTGCAAAATAAGAGACCAC
>RJWM01034906.1:0-19352 GCA_004363535.1 Dasyprocta punctata | reverse complement strand
TTCATCTCCTGGACTTGCTCTGCTTGAATTGGAGTTCAGAGGCTGCCTTTTGCTTCTTCATCTTGACATTTTCCTGGATTCTTCCAAGCAAGTGGGTAGTGGTGCACTTCCCATGTTGGTGACAATTTCTCCAAAGCATGACTGTTTGGTTCTCCCGGTCAGTACTGGCTACGGATATCCAATGGTGGCCACGGGGTGTGCTGGTGCAGGGCTGGCTGCTGTTTTTCCCAGCCCATGCTGGCTACCTGGGGTGGGAAGTGCCCCGGATGGCTGCTGGAGTGGGTACAGGGGCAGGGCCCACCAATGCCTCCTGGACCCGAGCTTGAAATAAGCTTATGAACGAATCCAGCTTACAAACAAGTGTCTTAGAACAGAACTCATTTGTAGGTCAGGGACTTACGTATTTCTTATTACATTTTTGTCCATAAATTTTAGCTTTTCGTTGCTACTGTAAATGGGTCTTACTTTCTTCCATTATATAATCATAGGCACTTTTTGTGTAGTGGTAGGTGATTTCTGTAGATTAATTTTGTCTTACAACTTCACTAAATTTCCTTCACAGTAGTTTTCCTATTGATTCTGTTGGGTTTTCTAGATATTTTCCATGTGTGTCAAATCCACTCTATTATTGGACTTACGGCCAAACACTTCAAATGCATCTTTGATTCTTTTGTGAAATTCTGCTACTTTTACCTCTTCCTTGTCCCCACCTTCCGCCATCTTGCCGCGGAGCACGTCACCGGGAGACACTGTGGCTGGTGTGGGGTGTGCGGGGTCCTGGGGGACAGAGACCTGCAGAGCACACACCTCCTGGGCAACCAGGTTGTGCAGTCGCAGGCCTCCCCTTGCCCCACGCAGCCAGGCTGGAGCCGGCTTTGCCTGGCCCTGATTGATGTGGGGACGCACAAACACACTGCCCCCCCCCTCAGGTGCACAGGACGAGGTCAACTGCAGGCTTAAAAACGTGTCCTCCTTTTTTACCTAACATTTTTGGCCTAAGAGTTCAGAGTCACCTAAACCTGGGATTCTATTAACTCACACTTGCACCAAGCCCAAGAGCCAAGTGGCTCCTCCCTGTGTTGACGCCACCCCAGTCAAAGGGACCCCAGATGCCAGACAAACTTTGCAGACAGCCTAAGAAAGCAATAGTAAGCAGGACAGTCATGAAGTGTAAAGAATTCATGTGAAAACTATAGCAATGTAAAGTCTGTTCTGTTCATTTAAAAAAATTAACCAGCTGTGTCTACCCCTCCCATGTCCCCTGCCAAGTGTATCCTCTTTTTTTTTTTTTTTTTTTTTGGTATCGGGTCTCGAACTCACAATGTTGCGCCTGCCAGGCTAAATCCCCAGCCCAAGTATATCCTTTCTTTCCTTCTCTCTCTCTCTCTTTTTCTCTGTCTCTCTCTCTCCTTCTCTCTCTCCCTCTGCCCCCTCTCTTTCTTTCTCTCTTTCTTTCTGAGACAGCATCTCACTGTATATTTCAGGCTGGCCTTGACCTCACTATGTAGCTCAGGCTGGCCTCGAACTCACAGTAACCCTCCTGCCTCAGCCTCCCAAGTGCTGGGATCACAGGTGTGCACCACCATGCCCACTGGATATCCTCTCCCGTAGCATCAGGCATTGTGATACCAGCGGTCGGGGTCGGGTCTCCTAGGTTATGAAGATTGTGGACTATCCCAGCACCTAGCTGACAACAATCAACTCACATCTGGCAGCAGGACAAAGGTGACTATTGAGTGTCTGGGCAAGCCAGGAACTGGGACACATCCAGGCAGCAAAGGCAGGGCTTTGGAGGCACTGAGGTGGCAGCCCTGAACCTCTGGAACCGAGCTGCAAGCCAGAGGGACAGGTGAGACCCGTGGCAGGGGCTGAGGAGCCAAGCAGAGCCCCTGTGTGGCCTGGCCTCACATTCGGGTCCCTCACGCGGCTGTGATGACTCAGGCCTCTGCTGACACTGGAGCGCCCACACTTCACGCCGTCCGGCTGGGCGGGGGCGAGCCGCTCCAGCTGTGGGTGCTAATGTGGGTGCCAGGCGGGGTGTGACGAAGGACATCATGTGTTGGCTTATTTATAGAGGACTAAAAATGACAGTCCCTCCCAGACGCAAATATTCCCTCTTCCTAAGGAACCTGAGCAAAGCCACACAGCAATCCAGTGTATGCAGGAGGTTCCTCCCAAAGGTCCTAAAGGTGTGATCTCACTCCTGAGAGTCCCAGATGACCTCTGCTCTGTTTCTGGACCTTTCCAGTTCCTGCAGAATAGACCAGGCACCTGGGAGGGACCTGGACTCAGAAGGAGGAACAGGGTTTGGCGGGGAGGTGGCTGGCTGCTGGGGCGACAAGCGCAGTGGACTTGTCACCTGTGGCGCGTGCACCTGGGTTCTTGTTAGAAAGTGGATTCAGACCCCGGCCTGTGAGTGAGGCTGAGCGTTCACAGTTCTAACAGCTCCCTGGGGCTCTGCTGCTCCAGTCGGGAGTGTGTCTGAAGGAGTGGGAACGCGCAGGGTCCCGCGGGCCGGAACGTTGGCAGAGAGAACAGGCGTAGGGTGTTGCACGGGAGGCAGGCAGAGCCCGTGGGAGGAGCAGCAGGTGACACCGGGGGGAGATCCTGGTGGCCTGGGGGAGAGGGCCACTGTGGGGGCTGGGCGGGGCCCCGTGCAGTTAGGCTCCTCCTAGCTCGGTCACTTTGGTTAGTCTCTCTGGGCAGTCTCCTCACTGGCCCGCCCCCCAGACCACATATGCGAAGGGCCTGAGGCCGGTGTGTCTGTGGTTGCTGTTTCCTGTGGTGTGTGGAGTGGGGCACAGGAAGGGAGCAGAGGAAGAAGCTGGGCCAGGGGAGTGTGCTGTGACCACGCCTTACTGCCGGAGTGGCAGCTGCAGAGGCCAAGGGTCCTGGGTGAAGAGCTGGTTCCCCAGAGAGCCGGGCTGTGGAGTCCGCAACATGGCCGAAGGCCGGTCCTTCCTGAGATCGGACTCTGCCCGAAGGCCGAGGCAGAGCTTGGCCTGAAGATGGGGTCTACAGACCTGGCTAGGGAGGAAAGAGACCAAGGCAGAGGTTACCGGCCGGTTCCAGAGCAGGTGGTGGGCAGAAAGCCTGTGCGGCAGGCCACGAAGGCCTCTTTCCTACTAACGTGGCCAAAGGAGCTGCTTCGTGAGTGTGGCCTGCTATGATCACCTCCAGCGTATCCCCGGAATTGGTGGCACGTGCAGTCTCCCAAGGCTCTAAAAAGCCTCTCTCCGCTTTCAGTCTCTTTTCTTTATCTCCCACCCACTCTTTAACCCACTGTGATCGAAGTCCTGTCTTGGATCTGCTGAACTGGGGCTGGCCAACCTGTGGACGCTTTTGAGTATTTATAGTACTTGGCCTCTTGAAGTTCACTTGAGTTTGTCATTTCTGCTCTGACCTACCTGACACTCTTCCCTTGAGGCTCTGACTCCATCTCTGATGCTCATCCCAGCCATGCACACTGATTTTCGGGAGTTCTGGGGAGCACGCTATTAGCCACATGATTCCCATAATTTCTGAACGGGGCTCCCTGCCTTGACATCTGTCTTGAAGTGTATTCAGTTGCCTATTGAGTATCTGTCTCCATCGGGGTGTCCCCAGGCACCTCAAACACGGCTTCTCCAGGATGAACCAATGATGGATCTGAAAGTCCCGCTCTCCCGTTTGGATGTAGGATCTCAGTGAGCAGTAGAACCTCCCACTAGGTTTCCCGGGCAGACCCCAGCGTCATTCGCAGTTCCTCCTCTCCCTCAGCCCACCCAGCCCTGCTTTGCCAGCACTCCTACACGTCTCCTTCCACTTCTGCCCCTGCTCCCTCCGCCACTCTGCCCTCCTTCCTCCCCATGGGACACCACGGCCGCCAGACGTGATCTGCCTCCTGCTTCTGTCTGCTCTGGCCCTGCTGGGAGTGTGCTTCATAAACCACAGGTCTGACCCACATCGCCGCCCTGCTCCGAAAGCTTGGCTCTCCTTCCCCTGACCTAGAAGGCCCCCATGTATTTACTGGGGCACCTGGGGTCCTTGGGGGTTCTTCCCAAACGAAATCAGGGTGACACGGAGGAACTCACACATCCCTGTCCTCCAGCGTGGCCTTTCGGGATCTCCAGATTCCTAGATTCCAGAGTTTTTATTTGGAAAGTAATACTTACAGAATGATCTAGAGTTTCCCAAGAGCATAGGCATACAGCTTTATTTACACTCCGAGTGTCATAACCAGCGTGAGCTCGGTTTTCAGGCCTATTTTAGAGATAATCTTAACCTGTGCTGGGAGGTCCGTAACGTGCAGCGTGATGCCCGGTCATGTGCACACTGTGTACACATTATCTGTGCCCGGATACGATGCCAGCATGTAGGACACGAAACATTCCAGATGCTTTGAAAAGGTAGCACAGGATCCCGGGCACATGGGGCGGGGTGGACTCTGGGGTTTGCCCGCTCCTGTCCTTCAGTCCGCTCATCCATTTCCATGCCTCCTGTCATGTGTGAAATGCCATTTCGGTAACCACCCTTTGCTGAGCACACGTGTTTGTGATTTGTGCTGCCGGGCCGTGAATGCTGAGCTCCACCTTACAATGAGATGTAGA
Organism: Dasyprocta punctata; assembly: GCA_004363535.1. Lineage (NCBI taxonomy): Eukaryota > Metazoa > Chordata > Mammalia > Rodentia > Dasyproctidae > Dasyprocta > Dasyprocta punctata. The sequence goes on along the minus strand of RJWM01034906.1, from coordinate 14,763 downwards.
TTTTCCATTTAGAGTCAAGTTCTTCATTTCTAAACGCTGAATAGGATGGTGCTTTAAAAAGAATTCCAGATGGTTAAATTAGGAGACTGAGGATAAAAAGAGACCACCCAAGATTACTCCCAGAGACTTTTAATTTGGTTGTGAATGAAATGCATTTCCCTCTATTTCAAGTGTGCTACTTCCTTTTCCTTGTTCCCCAAATCACCCCAAACCGAGATAGGGAGCCCTGGGGCCTCTTTGTGCCCAGCCCTTCCTGCCCTGCCCCACCAAATCTGTTTCTTTTGTCGATTCAAGACCAAAATGCTCTGTATAGGATAAGATGAAGTGCGACCAGACGCCTTCCTGCACGGCGTCTTCTGTCGGGGGCGTCAGGGAGACGAGCGCCTGGGCTTTCTCGGCAGGGGCCTCCATGGAAGGCCTTTCCAGGGTTCTCCAGGTTCGTGGTCTGGGGTGGGGACCTGTGGCTGAGCCCAGAGGCGAAGCTTGGTGGTTTCTCCCAGCGAAGGAGAAATGCTCCCGGTGGTCGGTGGCCGTCACAGACCGTCGTGGTACTGGAGGCTCTGGGGGACCAGACTTCCTCTGGGCTCTGAGCATGGGGGCAGAGCTGTGGAGAGCGGGGGAGGGAGATGGAGGTTCCTCCCTGTCTGTGATTCAAGTCCCCCGAGAGTGAGGGGCTCAGCACTGGGGACTGGGGACTTGGCCTCTGTACCTGAGGTCACTTCTTAAGCCAACAGATCGAGTTCTGTCCAGTGATGTGACCGAGTCCGGCCGCCAAGCTAGGAGCCAGGGAGCAGGACCATGGGAACCTTTCACCTCTAGCGGCTGCTGGACTTCTGCTAGAATTCAAACCCAGACACTGAGGAGCGGTGACTTCCAGGGCCAGGTGTCAGCAGTGGAAAGGCCCAGCGGCCCCGGGGCTCCTCAGAATCCACAGCGGAGCTCGGCTGGCTCCCTGTCCCCCGCGTCCTGCTCCCTGTCCCCCGCTTGCACCTCAGGCCCTGTCCTCCCAGAGCAGCCGCACAGCCGCTTTCTCCCTCGGCTCTTCCCGCCGGCCCTGGCCACCCTGCCCTAGCACGCGGGGCCTCGTGCTCTCTCACCGGGCCAGGGCTCCGGGCTCCACCTACACACCAGGCCATTTACTCCAGCAGGCAGGTTCCCTGTGGGGCTCAGGGCTGTGTCCTTCACCCCTGACCAGCGCTTGCTCAGGGGACGCCCTGGATGAGCGAATGGATGAAGGAGAATGAAGTTTGGAAGGATGGGAATCTTTGTTCACAGGCTCAAGCGGGGTAGCAGGGCCAAGGTGTGTGGCGCCTAAGGCAGCCTTTGGGGTGATTCTATTAAGCCTGAATATGTTGCCAGCCAGCAGGAGAGAGGGAGCTGGGCCAGGACGAGGACAACAGGATACCATGATCGATGCCAAAATCTTCGCAAGGCAAGTGTGATGTCCGAATCCATCCGATTGTTCTGGGATCAAACACTGAGGGGAACGGACAGAGACTAGACTCAGGAGTAAGATAATAAAAGAGTGTAGCATTTGTGTATTATTTATTACGTGCCAGGCAGTATTTTAAGTGCATTCTGTGTTATTCGACTTACTCCTTATGAAAACTGGGAAAGTCTCTGCCCTGTCCTTATCCACTTTGCTGGTAAGGAGGAGCTGGGGACTGGTGGGAGAAGCCTCCTGGGGTGGGGCCCCAGCTGTGCCGGCAGCTCCTGCCGAGGTGCGATCTTTCTTTGTGTTGGCTCTTGACCTTCTCCACAGAGGCACTGTCTTTGGAGGGGGCTGCCCAGCTCCGCACAATCACTGGACACAGCCAGTGCCAGTCGGGAAGGGGGCTGAACTATAGCTGCTCCCAAACCTTCAAGTCAAGAAGAGCTTGGAGTGAAGTATTTCAAATCCTGAAAGAAAACAACTTTCAACCCAGATTGATGTATCCTGCAAAACTATCTTTAAAAATTGTTCAGAAGTCTGCTGTGATTCTGATAGGCTTTCCTTTATAGCTGATCTGTTCCTTTTCTCTGACAGCTTTTAGTATTTTTTTCTTGTGCTGTATTTCTGATACCCTAATTATTATATGTCTGGGTGAAGATTTGTTTGGGTTATGGTTAATTGGGGTTCAGTATGCCTCACTTACCTGTATATCAGATTCTCATATGTTTGGAAAATTTTCTGCTATTATTTCTGCAAATGGTCTTTGCAGGTCATTAGTATGGACCCCTGCTTTTTCATTGACACCTATTAATCTTATGTTATTTCTCTTGGCATCATCTTGCAGCTGTTGAATTGTTGTTTCATGGTTCCTTGTTATTTTTAAGAGATCTTTTCTTTCATGATCATAAGCTTCCATGCTATCTTCAAGGTCTGAGACTCTAACTTCAGCTTCATTCAAGTGGTTTTGCCAACTTTCTATGGAATTTTTCATTTCCTGAATTTCTCTTTGAATCTGTTTCATGCATTCTATTTGTGTCTTACTTTGTTCATTCAAAGTTTCCATCATTTTCTTGTTCTTCTATTTTTTTCTTGATCTTCTTTAGATACACTCAGCATTTCTTTCATAATGATTGTCATTCATTTTTTAGCTGAGAGATTATTTCTGATTTGAGTTCCTCTATAGCTTCATGAACTTGTTTCTTTACTTTAGTTGCTATCATTTCAGGAAGTTCAGTTGTGTGCTTCCCAGTGTCTTTCATTTCTGTGTCTCTTGGGTTTGTTCTTGATTGCCTGGGGGACTGAGACTGCATCTTGCTCTTTCATTTTGTCATTTTCTTCTGGCAACTGTGTGGCTGGCCAGGCAGCCTCCTGATGGATTGCACTGGAACACTGTGCTGGGTAGAGCTTCAATCCTTCAATATCCCCGTGGCTAACCAGGGCACACCCCCAGACTATGGCGCTGGATCCTTGTGCTCTGTGGTCCGTGAGGCTGGCCATGTGTTCCCCTGATGTACTTTGTTGGGTTGCTCTGGGATGCTGGGCTGGACAAAATTTGTATCCTCCCTGTAGCTAGCAGGGTCACACCGCTGGAGCTTGTTGTTGGGGCCTAGAACCTGGCTGTGTAGCGTTCAGAACCTCTGCAACCCAGGTGGCTAGCAGAGACGCACCCCTGGGGTGTGTCGCTGGACCTTCTGCCTTACTGGGTACAGGTCGGAATCCCTGAGACCCAGGTGGCTAGGCAGAGCACACCCCAGAGTGTGGCACCACCAGGACCTTGAGTCTGGCTACAAGGGGTTCAGAGCCTCTGGAGTGTGGGGCAAGCCCGGGTGTGTCCCCCGCATAAGGTGCTGGGTGAAGTTCGCAACCTCTAGGACCTGCCGCATGACCGCACCCCTGAACAATGGAGCTCGTGCCTTGTGTTCTAATGGGCAGAGCTCAAATTCTCCAAGGCCCTGTGGCTATGCTGGCCACTCCCTGATGAGCAGCTCTGGGGCTCTGGGTTGGGCTGGGTGCGGTGCCTCGGTGTCCTGTGAGGCTGGCCGGGCATTCCCCTGATGGATTGCCCTGGGAGGCTGGGCTGAGCAGAGCTCGATCCTCTGTGCAGCTGGTGAGGGCTCACCCCCCGAGTGTGTTGCAGACCCACTGCCTTACTGGGTGGGGTAAGAATCCCCAGGACCCAGGTGGCTAGGTGGAACACACCCTGGAGTGTGGCACCACCAGGACCTTGAGTCCGGCTGTGAGGAGTTCAGAGCCTCTCTAGTCATAATTTTCTTTGGTCTTCTTGTATCCTTGGCATTTTATCATTGGGGTTTAGTGGTCTCATGGATTTGATTTGGTTTTCAAAGGAGAGGGTGTTAATCCTTTGTAGTTCACATTTGATTTGTTCTACCAAGTTGTAGTTGACAAAAGAGACAGTTCTTTCCCTGCACGAGCTTAAGAAATAATTAGATCTGCTGCAGTATTTGTGTTTAAGTTTTTAAAGATATATTTTAACCCACCAGGAAATTGTTTTAATGCAAGGAGTAATATAGAAGACTGAGGTGAATCATTTTTCCCCAAATTGTTAAATAATTTTTGAATGCCCCTTAGTAATCAGCTTTCCCTTTCCCATGGTTTAATACTTCTTTTATAATTTGATGTTTGTCTGTATGGAATGGGGTCATTTTTCTGTTGCATTGATTATCTTGTATATTCTTCCAAAAATGCTTTTGCCATAGTGTTGTTAGTTGGAAAGCTAAGTACAAAGTTTATATCCATATATATATATGGATATGTGCAGTAAAAATAGACTCGATGAAAAAAAAGCAAAGTAAAGTGCTATCCATTATAGTGTTTGTCCGAAACTGTTTTATAATTTTCTCCATCTTTCCATTTTCCAGTCAATTTTGAAATCTTCTCATATCCACAATAATGGAAAACTAAATTATTTTGTTGGAAAAACACCTTCGTCCTTGAATGGAATCTTGGTTTTCTGATTTCTTTGTTACATGCTCTGCTGTCCTGAGAGATTCGGCTTCAGTCCTAAAGTGCCTTCCTGCTCTTCTGGTTTCTACACGGCTCATCTGGTGCCGTGCAGAGCTGCTACCTGTGCACAGCTGCTCACCTCCGTGCCACGCTGACGGGGCTCCTGCCGGTGCCACTCGGGTCCTCGTGGGAGGGTCCCTGGCCTGCGAGGTGGCTGCGGAGATCTGAGCCCGGCCGCTCCTTTGTGTTCCTCACGATTCCAGGCATTGAACCACTGGCCTAGACCTCGCCTCCTGAGTGCAGCCTGCCCTCCTCCTGGGGCTTCACAGCCGCTGGGAGCCTGGAACTCCCCGCAGTCTCCCCCGGGCCTCTCCACTGCAGCCCGAGCCTCAGTCGGCATACTGCTGGATTTGGTGGGTCCCTGCTCCCATTGTAGACGCTGCCAGGGTTTTGCTCCAGCTCTTTGCTGAAGACCCCAGGGGTAATTTCAGTACCCTGACATCTGTTCAGTATTCGTATTTTGTCTTCCTGGTCATCTTCTAGAGAGCAGGAGCTGATAACGCTAAGGGCTTCTCTTGCCTGAAGGCTCTTTATGTGCTAGGTGCTGTGCTGAGAGCTTGCATGCGTGCATTTCACGTAGCTCGGTGAGGGTGATATTCTTAGCGTCTCTATTTCATACCTGAGGAAATGGCAGTGTGGAGAGATTCAGTGAGTGGTCTAAGCTGCAAGGCTAATCCTGGGTGAGCTGAGTGCCATCTGGTGTATCTAGTGCCGGCTTCCACACCCTCAACCACTGGCCGTGTTTGTTCTCGTTCTTCTTGATCCGACTGACTGTGTCCGCCTCAGCTGGCCCAGACTCCCTGCTCAGGCAGGGAGGAGGACTAGCGGCCTCCCAGTGCAGGTGTTGTGTGGCGGACACCCCGGACGTTGGCCTGCTGTCGCCATGACCAGAGTGTCCACTTCTGTGCCTTCTTCATCATCAGCCAAGTCTGGCCTGCCCAGTGGATGTGGGCTGTGGTCTTCCTGGATTTTCTGCAATGTACCCTGCCCCTCTCTCCATGGAGGGGGCTGTGTCCCAGGGCTCCTTTGGGGGTGTTTCCTGGACAGGCGGGAGCCAGCCCTGCCTCCTTACCGGCTCTGTGGACCATGCATGACTGAGCCGGGGTCCTGATGTGTGCTCCGAAGAATGCCAGGTGTCTGGGGTTGTGCCAGGTGGTGAAGGTACGCGAGGATGGCTGCTTGCTGGCGGGAAGCCAGGTGCACAGCATCTGTGACAGGAGGACAGCGGAGCAGGAAGGGCAGGAGCCCCATTTCCCTGGACATCGCCCCCATCTCAAGGCTCAGCTGCAGGTCGGCACAGAGCCAGGCCTGCAGGACAGGAGAGCCCGGCATGTCTCCTCCCTGCTTTTGGTGCAGTCAGCCTGTGGCCTGGTGCTGCCCATGGTGGCAGGGTTCACCTTGTGGCTCCCTTGTCTTTCCTCAGACAGCCAGGTGTGAATCACTTTCCAGAACACTAAATAAAAGTGACTCTCCCAGTGGACCAACAGGCTGGGTCTGCATTCTGGCCACATCACTGTTCTGAGCCTCAGTTTCCACATCAGTGAAGGGAGGATGATAGCGTCAGCACGGCAGGGTTGGCGTGAAAATGGAATGAGTAACTCGGGGGTGCTTAGTGGGGAGCCATCCATTCTGAGTGTGCCCCGACTGATGGCGATGGGCACAGCAACAAGTGTAGGGAGCTGGGGAGGACAGTGACAGCCACGGAGTGCCTTTCAAGGCCGTGGGGAGCAATGTCCCGGCCTCTGCACAACCCGCTACAGAGTCCCGCTAGCAGACCACACGCTCATGCTGCTTTAGCAGGCGGAAGCTGTGTGACACTTAATTCTGCAGACCTTTAGCTCCTCATTTATAAAGGAAGGACAAGCTACTTTGTGTTGCACGAATCATACTCGCTTGTGATTTAGAGAGGAGAGGTCTCCGGTGTTATCATCTACCACAGGCTGCAGTAGGTTAGACTCCTTAGACTTCTGTGGCCTGGTGGTCTGCTCAGCTCTGCTTTAGCCTGCACCTGAGACCACTCACACCATGGCACTGTCCACGGCTCAGCCAAGGCTGCATAGACCAGGGTGGCCTCCCTTACCTGCCGGTCACAGCAGCAGAGTAGATGGGATGCCCCTACCTTTGCTGTGGGCTCTTGTCCTCCATCCAGCAGGCCAGATGGGGTTTCCTCACCACACCCATCTCAGGGACACAACAGCAAAGTCAGATCCTGCAAGTTCTCCCGAGCAGGGGTCCAGAACACCGTTGTATACTGTTATCTCTGCCACAATCTTCAATCTGACAGCTCACGGGGCCAGCCTGGCTGAGTTCAGGGCTGGGCATGCCCCATTGCAGAGGGCTGGAGACGGGCGGGCGTTCTCAGAGTCACCTCTGTGCCTGTTAACCACATGGGGGTGCCCCTGGCTGCCCATAACCTCCCCCGGTGTCATCCCAGTGGAGACAGCATTGTCTTTGTGTTTCCAGTCTCTCTGTGCTCCATCTAACGGGTGACTGTGGTTTGCCTGCCTGAGTTCCTGCTGATTTAGAGTTAAAAGAATGGAGAGAGAGACAGACAGACAGACAGACAGACAGACGGAGACAAACAGAGAGACAGACAGAGATGGTGATAGGTTTCTATAGAAGCTATATGAGAATGGAAAGGAGAAGAAAGAGGATTTAAGGAGTATTGATTTATTTGCCTTTTTGAGGCAGAATTTCACTATGCAGTTCAGGCTAGCCTCAAACTCACGGTGATCCTCCTGCCTCAGCCTGCCATGCCGAGTGCTTGGTTGACAGGTGTGTACCACCACAAGGAGTTTTATTTTAAAATTTCCTGTGGCTGCTGGACTTTGATTGCAGATCAGGTCACATTGGGTCTTGGAATTTATCTGAGCAAAGCGTGTGTCTCGGGCACACATGGCAGAGGCACTTGGTGGTGAGATGGGCTCTGGCGGCCTTTCTCCCACCGGGCTGCGGACCCTCGCTCCCTGGGGTGACCACGCACCTCTTGCCTCACCCCGCTGTCCCCCGTGGTGCAGGGCCCTTTGCAAGAGCCAAAGTAAGATCCTGGGGCATCACTGCTGACATAAAATTCAAACGTGGCACAAAAAGTAATTCCATTTTGCTCTTTCTCCATGCATCATTTAAGACCATAGATCTTGAGAAAACTGTCAAAAATACAAGCAGCACAGGCAGGGAGAAAATTCCCTGGCACAGGATTGGGACTGCAGGTCTTTCCGCACCCTCGGGGACACGTGACCTCCCCAGCCCCGGTCTCCTATTTCTCTGCACTCTCTTGAGAGGGAGCCTCCCTTCCATTTTTCTGTTCTGACAGTGATGTTTCTAGTCATTTGGGGGCATAAAAGATACACTTCAAAAATCTCCCAGAGGAGACAATTTTCTGGTACTTGCAAGTGAGCATTTTAATAAGCGTTTCTAATGGTACCTGCATTCTTTTCTCTTTATTGCTTACTTGACGCCACTCTTCGCTCCCTCGTGCCACTTCTGCCTTTCTGCAGGAATGCACACCCATGGGGCTGGGCACTGCCTATTTTCTTCACCACTGGGAAAAGTACCTGGCACAGTCAGTATTTGTTGAATGAATGAAAGTAAATAAGTGAAGTTTCCTTCTGATTTTCTGTAACATGGGGACTATTGCTACCACGCAATATCAAAACATCATTGCCTACCTAGGTTCATCTTCAGAACTTAAAAAAAAACTTAGAAAACAGAGAAAGAGCTGAACGTTAAGATGCTTAATGAAGCCCAGCAAAAAGTACAAAATTATCTTCAAGGCTAATTTAGAGCTTTGAAAGACTGCATATGTCACGATTGACTATACTGACAGATTGAAAAAAGAGGTCCGTCAGCTGGAAGAGAGGGGGTCAGTCATGGAAATCATAACCGAAGGAGGGCGTGGGGGTGCACCGCGGCCGGGGGAAGACCTGGCCCGCCAGACCCCGGCGAGGCGCAGCTCCTGCCTCGGGCCGCGTGCAGGGCTCACCCCAGCTGCCTCCCGGGGACCCCGCGCCCGCGCCCAGCTCGGCTTTCCGCGGACAGCGCGCCGGTCGCAGGCACCAGAGGCCTCGGCCGCAGGGGGTTTCACTCCTCGAAGTCGGTGTCGCCCATCCCGAGCTCGTCGCAGCTGACACGGGGCCAGCCTCCAGAGCAGGCCCCGTCCTGGCAAACTCCGGGGATGGGCTTGGGGCCGCTGCACCCCATCGCCGGTGCCCCCGCCAAGGCTCCGGAGACCCGGCCGTCACCCTGGAGGGCCGAAAGCGCCTTGAGGGCCGGAGCATCAGGGAGGGCGCGCCGCACCCGAGCGGTCACTGCCCCGCGCTGCGCTCCACTCGGGGAAGGACGGGCAAGGCCGAGCCTGGCCGCACAGCCCAGACCCCAGCAAGTCCGGCCGCCGGGTCTGCGCCTGGCGCGGGTGGAGTGCCAGTTCCCGGGGGTGCGGGAGCAGACCGCGCCCAGCTCGCTTACGGCTGCGCGCCCAGCTGGGCCCAAGGCGGATTTATCCTTTCCGCGTGTTGGATCTGTAACCAGAGACCAACATTTTCCACCCTTCAAGACATTTTAATGAATCTCTTGCAGTCTTAAAAGGCAATTTCTTTCTAATAAATTTGTTTTTCCATAGTGGCAGCATCATTAAAATAGGTTTATAGCTTCTCTTCATGTAGTAAGAAATTTTAAGGGACACAGTAATTCAAATACATAACTTCTAGGATCTTTGCTGAAGACAAGATTTTCCTCAAAAACTCTTTTTTGTATATTCATTCTTAACTCACTTGCAGGACTGTTTTACTATGAATGTTAGCAGTTTCCGTTCCTAACCGTATTCTTGTTTTGCTTACACATGTGAAAAGAGCTTGTTTTATATTCTTAAATTCCCTTTAATGTTAAAAAACCATCTTAAATTTTCTGAAAGGTGAACACAGAGACAATACTTTCAAGATGAACTTATTCATGGTTCTCAACCCTGACTCTGCATTAAAATCACCTAGAGACATTTTAGAAAATACCTAACTCCCACCCCAGAACAATAAAGTCAAGCTCTTTGGAGGTGGCTTCTTGTTTCATGCCGAGGATATGCACTGCTGAATTATGAAACCTTCATAAAAGCTTGTATTATCTCTTCTAGGCACTGAAGGGGTAGTCACAAAGCTCTAAAGACTCAGTTGTAGCTCTCTTCTTTTGACAGATTTAAATTATTTAATTTCTTAAAACTGATAACTCAAAATTATATACATATGTGCACACATTTGTGTGAATGATGATTTTTATTCTTTTTTTGGAGCTGGGGGTTGAACCTAGGGCTTGTGCATGCTAAGCAGGTGCTGTACCACTGAACTACACCCCCAGGCTGTCCCATGATTTTGAAATTATGTATACATTGTGGATTGCCTAAATCAAGCTGATTATTATAGGCATAACATTACGCACTTAGCATTTACTTGTAGTGAGTACATTTAGATCTACTCTCTGTTTTTTTCCTTCTAAAATAAATAATTATATAAAAGTCGGAAGTAAAAGTAGCAGTAAATACAGAAATCACTGCAATAGTTAGGGGCGGGGTGGGCCGGGCAGGAGCTGGCCTCAGGCGGTGGTCAGGAGGCAGCAGCCCGGGCTCCGGAGCTGGTGGAGATGGGCTCTTGTCTCTGGGTCTTGCTGCGCTGGCGAGCAGCTGCTGTGGAGCCGGCGCAGCCTCTGCACGTGGGCCGCCGCTGGCCCTGCAGCCTTGCTCGCTGCATCGGTGGGCTTGGGGTGCCACGGCGGGCTCAGAGGGTGGCGGGCTGGGGATCGGCCTTGGCGTGCATCCCAGCCAGGAGCTGAGGAAGAGGTGAAGCCGAGCTGGGAGAGGAACTTGGCCTCTTTCCCCCTCTGTAAAATCTTCCCAGCTCAGGGGAGCAGCTGCCCAGGCCGCCCCTCCCTCAGGACGCAGACCCGCTTTCTCAGTGCAGTCCTCTGTTTTCTCGCTGATAAGGAGGACACTTAAGGGTGTCTCCTCACAGGCGTCTCCTCCCTTAGGGGGCAATTCTGGGTGCCAACACAGGTCAAACTAGCACACGGGGTTAGGATGACAGCGTGTGTTTTCTTTCAAGGCTGAGTCGGTTAGTCAGTAGGATGGCTAACTGCCTTTGTTGTGTTTCGGTGTCTCTACTTGCTTGATGCAAGTACAAACTGTGTGAAAGGAGACCTCACCTCAGTCCAGGCACCAGCCTGGTGTGAGCATTTCTGGTGGCTGGGATGGTGCACCACTTAAGTCCTCCTGAAAGTCCCTCTTGGGCTCTCTAGTTCCTTGGAAATTCCGCAACAGAGGGAGATGCCCTTCCCACCCTGTTGGGTGGAGGCATATGCCACACAGGAGCTCAGGGCGGAGGGAGGGCAGAAGGGCCGACTGTCTGGGAAAGCAGGCATCGGGGCTCCCTGAGGAAGGGCAGCCTGGCCACCTGCCCTGACCACACTGGCCAGACTTCTGCAAGGCTGCCCGCTGAGTGGTGCAGTAGTGGCGGCCAGGCCAGGGTTGTTGTGTGCTGAGCTTCCTAGGTTCTTCAGGTGCCCAGGGGGCGGACCAGGGAAGACCTGGGCTCCTTGGTGTCTTTGCTCCCATGGAAGCTGGGCCTTGGGTGACCCCTGCTGGGGTCCACAGTGTGACTGGTGCCTCATTGCCAGCCCTGGCAAGACCTCCTCTAGGCTCAGTGTCTCTGAGTGCTTTGTGGCCAGCCATGAGGAGTGCTCTCCTGGGTCCTTGGTGTCTCTGGGCTCCTGGTGGCTAGGACTGAGGAGATCTTCCTGGACTGCTTCGTATCTCTGGGTACCTGGTGGCTGGCCCAGTGAGACTTGCCCTGGGCCCCTTGGTGTCTTTCTGCCCTTGGTAGCTGGGCCTTTGGAAGCCTTCCCTGGGCTCCTTGGGGGTATTTTGGTGCTTGGTGGCTGGGTCTAAGGAGACCTTCCCTGGGCTCCTTGGGTCGCTCTGGCTCCTGGTGGCCATGTCTGGGGAGATCTGCTCAGCGCGGCCCTTGACAGTAGGGTGGTATCTGGATGGGGTCAGTCATCTTCCCAGTGGTTCACAGGTGCTTCCCCCCGTGAGGTCCTGAGGCTGTGGCTTTGGGAAGCGGGGAAGCAGCTCAGCCTGTTTGTTGCTGAGCTTTTCTGGCCAAGTGAGCCGGAAGGGAGGGAGTGGCTGTCACTAGATTGTCATACCTTTTAACAAGGGTTCCAGGTTTTTTTGGACCGGTTGCCCAGGAAATGAGGTCATGTCTTAAAGTCCACTATCTGAGCGACCCCTCTGATAAGAAGACCTGATGGCCCATCTTTGTCTTCATAGCAAAATAAATCTGTACCTATTTATTGTATTATTTTTATTCATCTATCATCTCTCTCTCTATCTATCTATCTATCTGGCAATCAATCATCTATCCATGCATGTACTCAGGCATCCATGTATCTAGCTAGCTAGTTAACTATCCTCTATCTGTCTGTTATTTACTTTTATAATACTGGGTCTTGAACCCAGCATCTTCACACTGAGCCACCTCCTCAGACTTTTTTTCTCTCTGAATGATTTCCAAGACTAAAATACCTTGTTAGTAATTATCATCACCATGTTGTAAAATGGTGGTCTTAAGTTTGCTCCTTCTCTCTAACTGACCTGTTGTGTCCTTTGATCAGTTTCTCCCTACACTCCCACACCAGCCCCTGGTTGCTGCCTTCTGCTTTCCAGTTCTGAACCCACATGTGTTAGAGTGCACATGCAAATGTGAACACATGCTATTTATCTTTCTGTGTCTGGCTTACTTTACTTAATAGACAAGATGGACAAGCACATTGTAAATTTCCAGTGATTTTGAGGGGACACTGGAAGGATGAATTATTAATCACCCCACTATTTGTAGGTAACTCCCATCTGGGAGGAAGTTACTGTGGTGAGTGGTGGATCATACTTGGGGGGCACAGAAGGAGTAGTCGTGTAGAGGTTAGGGAGTTAGATCTGATAAAGAGTGGTCTAGTTTCCTGTGGGAGCCCAAAACAGAGAATTCAGGGTGGATTCCTGGGGGAAGTAAGTTGTATTTTGAGATCTATGATAAGAGTTGAGTAGAAGGTGATTGGGGTCATGGTGGACCTGTGTATAGAATCTTCCAGAATGTGCAAATGTCGAAAAAAGGTATTCAGGGGTCAATAAAACACACCCCATATACCTTCTTCATGGGGTGTGTATGTGTGTGTGTGCACCCATGCAGAAGATTGTGGGGACGGTAGCGGATGACACTAGAGAGGGATACTGAGACAAGATGTTGGGGTCCTAAGCCATAAAAACCTCTAAAGTTAATTAGAAGAGTAGCAAACAATTAGTGACAGTGTAAGTAAGGAAATAAAATGATCACATTTGTTATTTTAAAAATTCTCTGGACAGCAGTGTCAGATTGAACAGAATAGAGACTGGCTAGGAGCCCAGTTAGAAGGCCGCAGAAATCTGGGTGCATTGTGATGAGCCCCAGCTAGGGAATGGCTGGGCAGCCAGGGAATGGACCATACTGGCATGAGGGAGCAGTGGGGAGGAGGAGGACTCGGTAGCTGGTCATCCTCGGAGCTGGTGCAGGCAGGGATGGGATGACTCTGACTTTTGGCTGGGCCATCCTGTGCTTAGGGAGCTTCAGAGGCAATAGGATGGGACTGTCACCAGGAAGTCAGGTGTGCAGGTCTGCTGGCCAGGGTGGGCTTATGGTTTGGGAAGACAAGAGAACACAAAGGTCAGCTGGAGCACTCGGAAAGCATGTGAAGGAAAATGAGAGGGCCTAGACTGGAATTTTAATGCTACTGACATGTAGAGTGTGGGTGCAGGAGAAGAGGGTCAGGAAGAAGGCTTTGCAGAAGTGGGCAGAGTCGCTGAAGAAGGAACAAAAGATCACAGTGTCATGAAATCCAGTCACGAGGCCATTTTAAGCTGGAGGAGGTGGTCAGAGGCCAGGTAGACAGGGAATGTGGGCGGCCATTTTAACCGGCACATGAACGTCCTCGTCGACCTTGGCGAAGCAGGTCCAGGGGTGAGGGCAGTGCCTTGGTTATAGTCTGGTAAGATTTTGAGGGAGGAGAGAAAGTGAATAAAGCAAGATGTTTTAAGAGGTTGAAGGGAAGAGGACAACAGCTGGGGCTGTGAGGAGCTGAGGGAGAACTTGGCGATTGTGTGTGTCTGGGGTACTAGGATGAAGTGGAGCTGGACCTGGTGAGGAGGATAGGAAAGGAACTGCTTATGGTAGAAGCCCAGGGGCTAGCCTGGGGGACAGGGCTATGGATCCAGACACCTGCGGCAGCAGTTAGTTTGACATAGGGAGTCTAGGGAAGATGAGCTTTATTTTCTCTGCCGTAGGAAGTGGGGTGAGGTTGGTTGTCAAAGGAGGTGACAGAAGGACTGAGGAAGAAGGTTTGAAATAATCCCTGTGGAGAAAAAGGCACAAAGGGAGAAATAACTTGCCTTTCAACATTTTCCCTATTTTTTTACCCTTTGTGTTTTTGAGCCCATAAACATAAAAAAAGGAATTGAATTCTTTCCACTTTCTCCAAGAAGCCAAAAACAACCCTTACGTCTACTTCTGGAAAGCTGTTTGTGGAAGTCAGACACCAGGAGGGAACACTGCACTCCGTCCTGTGGTGGTGACTGTCCTTGCTCAGTAATGGTCACTGTGTCCCCTGAAGACTTTGGGTTACAAGAACAGGGCTGCCTTTGGGGACACCTGAGTTCTTCCACAAAAGATGGGAGATCAGGCCTTCCTTATTGAACCGTGCACCTACTGAGTGCCAGGAGCTCCCATCCTTACCGTGGCTCTCCAGACAGGTGTCGCTGGCGTCCCCCTTACTGACCAGGAAGCAGAGGCTCCAGGCAGATTATTGTAAGGTGCAGAGCCTTGGTCTGGACTAAGCTGAAAGCCTTCTCATCAGATGTAGTCACTCAGTGCATTTGTTATGGGGGAAAATTCCTTAGTTTCTCTCCTCGTTTTCCTTACCCTGTATCCTTTGTGTTTAATGAGCCATTTTGTGTTTATATATTTCTCAACAGTTGATTAAGCATGGGGCAGATTTTAAAGTGTTGATGTAAGCTCTTTTTAAGTCTTAGAAGGTTTTCTTGGGAAATATTTCCTCACCAAGAAAAGATAGACTGTTCAAAAGTGATGTTGGGACAATTGGCTGTCCATATGGAAGACAATAAAATCAGACATATAAATGGCACCATACATCAAAATGAATTCCAGGGGAACTCAAGTGCTAAATGAATGAAATCCAACTGTAAAAGTTACAGCAAAAGTCACGAAGGATTACTTGTAATCTAG
>RJWM01034905.1:0-19348 GCA_004363535.1 Dasyprocta punctata | reverse complement strand
ATCAGGGTAAACGTAACATGCAACAACACAGTTTCAAGGACTCACGCATTGGTAGAGCATTTGTAAATAATAAAAAGCATAAAAGCCACAGCAATGAACTCTATAGTGTACTATATTGAGATACCTGTGAAATTATGAAATGACAAAAAGCCCAAAGACTTAAAATCTTGTATCACCCAAGCACCTCTGCCTCAGAGACATAATGCTGCACACCACACAGTAACTATTCCTCCTGATGAGCCGTGGTTTTGGTGAGGGATACCTTGACCTGCTCAGGAGACTTCAGTCCTTATTTATTTATCTTCTTACCATTGGGCTTGAAGTAAGAGGAATGGTTATCTACTGAGGTACCCATTCTTGGACTAGTTGAAGGCTACCACCAAGCATACTGCTTCCCAGTTCCTCTATTCTAAAATAAAGTCTTTCAACCACTGTAGAGTTGACCACTTGCTCATTCCTGAGGGGCCTTCAAATTGAATGCATTTTTCATTCTGATTTTTCCCTCTAGTCATATGTCTTTCATATTCTTTTTCTTTTTATGAATTGCTTACATGGCTTCCTTTCTTCCTGCTTTGAAACTGCAAAGGGCACCGTACTATCTCTAAATGACTCCTTTTCTTTGATCCCTCACTTTACTCTTCAGGTGAGCTTCTAAAATGTATGCTGGACTCTACCCACGGTCTCAATACCCTCATGTCCATTCTGTCTCTTTAAACTTAGTAACTGACCTCTGTTCAGATCCTTCCACTCAAATCGCTCCGGACACCAAGTGCCTCTACACTCTGGGGATAAGTTCTCCATCTGGCCCAGGTGCTGCTCACTGTTCCCAACAACCAGGCTGCCTGCCTCATAAATCTGGCTTTCAACTTCAGTATGGAACCAAGAGCCTTCACAATTTGGCATCAAGCTGCCTTTCCAGCTTTATCCCTATTGATCCAATGTATAAACCCTATGCTGTTTGCCCTGAATTCACTTATCATTTGTTTGTTCTAATATTTACTGAATGCTCACCAGTGCAGAAAGTATGTTAGAGATTAGAGGGACAATGGTGTGAAAGACAAGCACGGTCCCTGCTCTCACTGATTTTACAGAACAGTGGAGGAGACAGACATTTAAGTAATCATGTTAATAAATGTAATTTATGATGCAAGTAATAAAAGAAAGCTAATGAGAGTCTAATACATGGGTAAATGGATTTAACCTGGAGGACCAGGGAAAGGACTGCTCAGAGATGCTATATGTACTATAATGTGAAAGATGAGTAGGCACTGACTAGGGAAGACAGGGGAGGAAATCAAAAGCAGGCCAGTGCAGCTGTCGTAAAAGGAGTAAAGAGAACATAGTAAGAGACAAAGCTGGAGAGGTAGTCAGGCAGTTTAAAAATTTGCACGAACTTCATTTTTTGAAATAGGAAAAAAAAAGCATAAATTTAAAAAGGAATCATGAATCAAGAAATACAGGTTCTAGTTTAAGGTTGGCCTTTAGACTCATGCAAAATGCTATGAGTCTTTAATATTGCCTAAATGCTATGAGTCTTTAATATTGTCATTTTATGAATTTCCAAGTTAATGTATTTCTGGTGTCATGTATCCTATGAAAACCTCTGGGCCCTAAACCACCCTCAGTGAAACATAACTCCCCTTCTTCTCTACTACTCTTAAAAAATAATTTCTTCCCTCTTTTTTTTTCCTTTTTTTGCAAAGCCGATGATCAAACCTAGGGCCTTTAGCATGCTAGACAAGTGCTCTACCACTTAGCTACACCTCCAGCCCCCAAATGGCATTTATTTCTACTGCTTGGGGGTTTTTAGATGGAAACAGACTACAAATAGGAGCTGGAAAAGCAAAAATAAAAATGGAAATAGTATATTCCACACTACTCCTGCATTATGCTCATTGCTGTCAAATGCATCATTAATAATGCTACTTCTAAGTAAGAAGTTTGGAAAATTTCGCTGGCTCTGATATTTGTTCAACCAAGTAGCAAAATAGGTCTAAAATATGAATTATTCAAACTACTGACAGAGAGTTGCACAGATAATCCAAGACACTGGAAAAATCAAGACTTTTCTGTTTGCCTTTGGAACATATGTGATTTTTCCTCCTACAGCTTTTTGCCTAGACTAATACTAAAATGAATTTAATTCCTTAAAGCACATACTGGCTGGGCAGCCGAAGGACATGCTCTATGCTACTTGGCAGGAAGAAAGAGGCTTAGATTAAAATTTGGCCACTGTGCAGATAATCTGAATATAAATAAAGAATTCTTTATTCCAACCACCAAACTTATGGTGAAGCCTGGGTTAAAAGATTCCATTTGAATTAAGATCTGCTTGCTTGGGTGAATCTTGAATTCATTCAAAAACATAAAATATGACCCTTGTGGTGAAATTTTCCCTACTAAGACTGTTCACCACTTTAAAAGAAATAAACTAATGAAAAACTTACCAAAAGTCATTAAAAATCCTGAACACTTTATTTCAGAATTTCTTCTCTGTTTATATATAATTTGTTGATTAACAAAAAAATAGCATAGTTACATTTAGATCCCACTGCAATTTAGATGCAGGACTTGGCAAAGTTTTATTTAGATATTTTTACTAAACTAAAGTCTACTTTCTGTTCTAATAAATCTGGCATGACTGCATATCGGCATGGAATCAGAAACTACAGATCACAAGTCACCCAGTTCTTATCCATATGAAGTAAGACTTACATAATTCTTTAATACACAGAGATGATTACACACATTTTCATACTGACCACTATTGAATCTTATGCCAGAGCTTCTAACAGCAACAAAGTCTGTTCTGATTTGAGTTCCTTCTTTTCCTTGCTTAAGCTCTGTTGGCGGTGCTAATGAACCTTACTTCCACTAATGGCTGACAACTGTAGAAAATCAAAGGACTTAGACAACTCACACTGGGCATAGAAGCACCTGAATCAAAAGGGAACTAATTCATTCCAGCCACTGAACAGACATGTTGTGGCAATACTAGAACCACAGAATCGAAAATAACATGACTGTGCAAGTAGTACCCTTAGTCTAGAAAAACTAAGGGTGAAAGTATAGTATAAGCCAATCATTAAAATATTCTAAGGGCAAAACTAGGATGTCCAGTGCGACTCATGCAATCACCCATCTTCCTGAGCACCTGTATACCTTGTCCAACCAATAATCTGGGTTCCATCAGATTAATGGCGAGTTGGTAATGCACTAAAAACTAGACACAGTATAAAATGAGATTATGGGCACCCCTACATCCTTTGTTAAGAGCTGAACTGGTACATGACTACTGTCTCTACTCTCTTGCGTTAAAAAGGCCCAGCATTATCATTCCAAATAATGTCCAAGTTTTTAAGATCGCATATTTCAATCTGATCATTATCACAGTTATCTTGTCAACAGGAATTTAAATGTATTACCACAGATGTTTAAACTGCCCATGTAAACATCTCTACAGTACTATATAAGTATATGTTTCTATTGTTAAATAAATCATGATTAAAACTTATTTTCTTATAACTGTCATGTATTTATGATGATGGATTTTAGCTATGACACATATGGCATTAAAAATGTTAGTACACTAGAATCACTAAGAAAACTGTAATATAAAATGTAGAAATGCATAACCGTGCTGGTTGTGGTGGTGTATGCCTACAATCCTAGCACTCAGGAGACTGAGGCAGGAGAATCATCACTAATTCAAAGCCAGCCTGGGCTACATAGTGAGTTTAAGGCCAGTCTGAACTACATAGCAAGACCTTGGCTCAAAATAAATACATAAATAAATAGATAGATAGATAGATAGCATCATATTAAAATGGATGCACTGGCCAGATGTGGTGGCACATGTCTATAATCCCAGCACTCAGGAAGCTGAGGCAGAAGGATCATCATGAGTTTGAGGCCAGCCTTGGCTATATAGTGAGTTCAAGGCCAGCCTGAACTACAGAGCAAGACCCTGTCTCAAAAAAACAAAAAACAAAAACCAAAAAACAAAAAAAACCAAAAAACAAAAACAAAGAAAGAAAGAAGAAAAAACAGAGATTGAAGCATTGGGCAAGGAAATTCACAGGTCAGTTTTTCCTATTAAAAATAAACTATCATTATTATTAAATAATCTTCAGGGCCAGGGGGCCTGAAAGCCTCTTTATTTGATATAGCACATACATATAATCCTACTCCCAACAAAATGAGGGGCACAATAAGAGTTCCCAATATGCAAAAAGAACCCAAGTACCATGCAAAGGTGTGCTGTGACTCTGGATGTCTCCAGGCACCAAACACAGAATGACATTCCTATATTGTGCTTGGTGATGTTCCCCAGATTTGCCTGGTAATGGTTTAAAAATTTTTATTTAGTAAAAAACTATAAAATAAAAAGTATGCTTCACTGGACAAATTCCAAATGGGTCTACACTCAAATTTTAAATTTCATTTATACTTCAAAGATGTCAGATTTTAAAGATTATCTAGCACATAAATTTAAAGGCTGTAAAACCTATCTACTCCATTTCTGTGCAGACTGGGGCAGAGAACAAACCATAAAGATTAAAACGATGAGATAACTGCTAATGATCTGATCCTTTATCTGCTCTCTAAAAGGTAGTATATAAAAATCATTTCCTTAGTTTTGTTATCAAGTAGACTGCCATTCTTGGTAATGGAAACTAGAATGCAGCTGGTTCCTATCTCTGTCTCCCTTTCTAAAAATATGGATGTCTGATTTTGACCCGTGAAATTGCACACAAGAGAAGAACAGTTTCTACGAAAGCAGGATCCAGGTTCTACATAAAAAGAGTAATTCATACTCAAATTCTCTTCACTGCAAGCATAAATGTCAGCATCATTAGTATATAAGGTGGCCTAAAGTCTGAGCACAATTGTAAGCTTTAATAACCTCAGAAATACAGATACTACAAAATGACTAAAAGCATTACTTGAAAGTTTGCTTAACTACTTACTATCCTTTTTCTGAAATGGGGTTTTGTTATGTTGAGCAAGCTTGTTTTGAACTTGGGGGCTAAAGCAATGCTCCTGCCTCAGCCTCATGAGTGTCTGGGATTGCAGGCACATGCTGTCTCATCTGACTAGTACTTAAATGTCTTCAACGTTTAGATTTCATGAATTCTGAGGAAAATATTTCTTTATCACGGATTACTAGGGCCACACCTTGACACTCTATGAGTGGTCATGAATAAAGCAAAGCTCTCCCGTGGGAAGCAACATCCTTGTGTATTTAAAGGTCGAAAGTTTCCTTCACCACTGATGTCAATGTTACCAGGGCTCTCATAGCCACTCACGAAACAAGTCTTCTAATAGCCACTGCCAGATGGCGGAGGCTGTACTGCTCAGAGGAATAAATGCCTACACAAGGAATGAGGACCGCTGGTAAGTACTGTACCTTCTCTTTCTTTCTTATTTGTGTGAACCTGTTTTATAGTCTCCAGCAGTCAGCCTAAGACAATACAAAAATAAATCTCAACCTGGTGTAGTGGCACATGCCTGCAATCCCAGCTCCTTAGGGGGCTGAGGCAGAAGCTTTTCAAGTTTGAGGCAAGCCTGGGTCATTTAGTGAGACCTTGTCATTTTATTTATTGTCATAAAATAAAATAAAATAAAATAAAATAAAATGGGATGGGGATGTAGTTCAGAGCTTACTGAGTTCAATCCTCAGTACTGGGACAAAGTAATAAAAACAACTCATACATTATTTATTCATTTACTCATTTGTTTTGCTGTGCTGAGAATTAAACCCATGGCCTCTACCCCTGAGCTACAGTCCAGCCCCTCACCCTGCATTTTTTAGCTTGGCAAAGGGCTGCCATCTTTTACTTAACTTGGTTACCTGGTGAGTTAACTGAGAAGAGTAAGCAAACCCTATTTATAGTCATGTGCCTGTATTCAAACACACTTTACCATAAAAGCGATATGCAGTTCACGTTAAGTATAGAGTTTCACGTGTTAGTCCTCTTGACAAGCTTTGGACACTGCTCTTTGCAATCATCTACATACCTGGAAAGGCACTGTACCAAAATTAGCACACTAAGCTACCAAGGACACACAGATGTGGACAAAAAGAGACTGCAGGGTTGAAAATAGCTAGAACAATCCAAAAGGAATCTGATCCAAGATTACAACAGCACAGTTCAGTAAGTTTAACAAAAAAGAATAGCATGTGAGCTCTTGGTCAACTGGAAATATGGGTTATCTTACACAAAATAATAACAAAGTTATTTGGAAAGGAGGAAGCATCCGTCTTTATACCTTATAAGTGCCTTAGCTATTTCTTCTAGTTAAAGGGTAGCATGCTCTAATGAGTCTTTTTTTAAATAAGACTCTCAGCTATAGAAATTACAGAACAAAAAAATTCTGAAAGGCATTACACAACTGTGTCCGGAACATGGGTACTAAGTAAGTTGACTACAGCATCCTGGAAGATCTTACAATGTTTTCTGGTTATTGCTACTAATCCCTCTGATTTCACCCAGACAACATCCAAGCAGTCAACTTCAGGTATAAGAAAAATGCTGAAGGCTTTTAAGTTACAGACTTAGCCTACGATCGGTAAGACTAATAGTTCTGTGATGGGACCATAAGAATCAGCAAATGTTCCTATAAAAATGCAACCTTAGTGAGCACTGTGATGGAACACCCCAAAATTTTCAAAAACATTATATACAACAGATTGTGCCATTCAGAGAGTACCATGCTGATCTCTGCTAAGCTAAAAGTAGGTAATATGAAATGCAAGTGGAGCAGCCACAATAGATGTCCACTACCCCAGCAACCCAGAGACCATTTCTCGCGACAGCCAGCTGCAGCTGACACACTGCGCCACCCCATCTCCCCAGGAGGTTGACCTAACAGGAGCTGGAAATGAAAGGGAAGGTACTGAAAGGATACGTGCGCTTCCGAAAGGAGCGTTCATGGCTTTTCAATGATCCTGGTTGTTCTAAAATACCTACATCTAAAATATTTGTATCTTCAGAATGCCCTTCTATGGGAACATGGATAAAAAGTTGAATGCATTTTGAATTATCTCAATACTTTTAATGATGTTCTTTTTCAAGTGGGTCATACCCTAATATACTTCTCATTTTATTTCACTTTTTACCATGAACCGAGATCAGACAGTTGTGCTGCATCCGGAGAGAGCATGTTGGTGGTGCCTTGAAAGAGTCTCTTGGGCTGGCTTTCTGTCTCCATTTCGCCTGTATCAGAAAAAGACAATACTACTGTAAAATGATTTTACAAATAAAGGCAGGATTGGTGCTGAAATGGGATGATCTTTGTTTAAAGCTTAGACTAATTCTTCAAGTCATTATTTATTTTTCCAAGTGTCGTAATATAAAAAAATATACTTCCACATACCTCACCCAAGAAAGTCAGCAGCCTTAAAAAAAAACTTCTCATTTAGTTTACATAGCATGTTACATGCGTAAGTTCTTTAACAGAAGAGTATAATGCCGATTACAGGCAAAATAAAGATAACCAACAGTAAAAATAAAGCATTTCCATATAGCTGAAGTTCACAGTGAATATTTTATGTTAGATGGTTAGTAAAGATTATTTAGTTTATATAGTTTAATATCTGATCATTTCCTGAGATAAAATCCAGTAGGTTAAAAATGTGCTGTCTGGTAAACAGCGTGTAAGTAAAAGGTATGCTACCAAAAATGCAGATTAAAAATGTAAGTGTGTTGGGGTGGGGATATAGCTCAGTGGCAAAGTGCCTGCCTGGCAACTGCAAGGTTGTAAGTTTGATCCCCGGTACCAAGAAAAAAAAGTGTGTGTGTGTGTGTGTGTGTGTGTGTGTATGTGTAAGCACACCTACACTTGAAAGCAATAATTATTCAACTAACAAGTGTGGTATTGTAGATTTTCTCAGAGTTAATAATAGCAAAACTTGGCACCAAAAGGAATAATGCTGAACATTTTACTATCAGCTAGTGAAAGCTGTCGAACAACCTTAAGTTAGACAGAAGCCTCTTTCCAACTAAGCGACACTTATTTAAAACATGCACATTCATTGGTTTTGAAACTCTAAATGTGCTTGAAAACAGAATGTTAATGACATTTTAATTCATGGGTCTATTTGTACTCCAAGAAGAAATAACTGGGTGTAGAATTGTCCATGATTCTTATGACAGAAAAAGATCAAACAAGAACAAATACAACATTCATTTTCTCCATTTCACTAATTAATTAATTAGTGGTAGTCTTTTCTCTGAATCTATTCTAAAAATTACTGAAATTCAGAAAATGTTATATATGTATTTACTTTCTCCCACACTTTAATAAATATGCAGCTTTAAAAATATGCGGAGATTTCAACTCCACCTTACTAGCAAAAGACTTCAGCCTTTTTAAACAAAGAATCCCTCCATCTGCTGGTGTATTTTGGAATAGCTATGAAACTAACACCCATTCTAATTCCATTAATTTCCTACGACAAATATTAAGATGATAACAACATCAGCTTTATTTCCAAGTGTTATTTCCACTTAATTGTTCCAAGAATATCCTTCAGATTATAAATAACTCCTTGCAAGATTAAATAAAAATTCTTTATAACATAAACATATTCCTAAATATGAACCATATCACTATATTAGGATCTATCTTCCAGATCACATCACCTTTAATTTTAAGTTGTCTAAAATATAGTACTTTTTGAGTCTGTGCATGACCCTGTCACTGGAAAGATTTCACCAAAGCCAACAAATAGCCACTGTCCTGATATAAGGAGATTTAATTTGTTTATTGGCCCTGAAGATGATTGGTAGAAAGAAATCACTTACAGGACTGCTTTCTAAAAGTCACTGTAAAACTCTTGTTTAACATCTGAATCTTGTAATGACATAGTCCTATCCTCAAGAATAATGAGTAAACCAATATTTTTTTTGCCATTTTTATGCCATCTGGTGTACCTATAAATATCTGAAACTGTACTGATTGGGACAGTAATCTTTTTTGGCTCAAAATAAGGTAATTAAAAAAGCACCCTTTTATACCAAAACTCTACATATATAAGTAATGTGTTTAGATGTAATTTGGTGATGGGGGTAAATCTTACCTTATATTTGAACATACAGTATGTTTATAGAGATATTTGCTACGACATTATTATATATCTGCAACAAAACAATGGTGCATCTTTTTTACATTTAGATCAGTGAGAGGCAATGGTTTTGGAATATATACCGATAATATGGATATGAACCAGATATAAGATATAAAAAATATAGGTAGTATCAGGTAGCTAATTTACAAAACTTAGAACAGTACAACATATATGGGAATACTTTACATTTCTTTAGAAAAACACAGAAATGATATGAGTTCATTTCAAACAGAAACCACAGTTTTTAATTTAAGCTTTATTAGGTTTAATACCAGAAGTGTGATGCATCTTTTTTTTTCTCTCCAGCTTTACTGAGGTAAAACTGACAAAACTGTGTATATTTAAGGGGTATGTGATTTGGTGTATGTATATTTTGAATATGCATATTGAAAAACGATGATAGCAATCAAGTTAGTCAACACATCTATCACATTTACCTCTTTTTTGTGATAAGAACATTTAAAATCTACTCTCTTGGCAGGTTTCAAGTACACAATATTATCCACCAGTCACCATGTTTTCCATACCTTTTCTTTTAATAGGACCAAGAACACTGGGTCTAATGCACTTCACTGGACTCTGACTTCTGCGGCTTTAGGGAATAAACAAACAGAATGATGCGAAGTACTTTCAAGATGCAAGATAACCAGCCCACCAAATCAATACATAAATGAATGAATGAATAAAATTTATGCTCATTCAAGCAGAAATAGGAAGTATTTGTGTAATAGGCTGAGTAACTGGAATGCCGATACATGATTTGACCCAGCAGATGGCAATATGGAATAACGTGGCATTTTAAGCCATTGAAAAAATCATTCTATAAGACAAAATTCCATAAACAGTTTAAAGGAAAAAGTACCTTTTTAAAAAGTTATTTGGATTTTTAGTTATCTATTATCTTAAATTTTTTTTCCCTTAAGAAAGGTATATTATGGTGTGTTGTGTGTATGTGTGTTCTCTCTCAACATAAATCAGCAAAAAGTTTCAAAAAACAGAATCTAGTAAAATGCTAGTGGCAGAACACAGGTACTGGACATACAGAGTAAGACCAAAAAAATGTACCCACACTGCAGCACTTCACCATACTAATAAATGTCTGGCAGCTCATGGCTGCCACTTGGAGCACCTTTTGTGACTGCAGGGGCCAAACGTAACGTGCATTAATCTTATGATGAATTCAGGGTTAAAATACTTATACAAGTTTTTCTTTACATTATTTTGGTGAACTCTAGATGTTCACTGTGAAATCCTTTCAATTTTGCTGCATGTTTGAAAATTTCTGTAATAAAATACTGGGAAAAAAACTGATTTGAGAGATAAATGTAATGAGTGGCACTTTAATCACATATAAAATTCAAGTTCACTTACTTTGAAAATCGCCTCGGAGTACCAATAGGACTCGATGGCAATCCACTGCTGCTCACAAACATTTGTAAGGATGGTGAGAAGCATTGCTAGAAAAAAATACATTTGATGTTAAAATAGTTCTCGTATTCCGGTTTTCAAAGGATTCTTCTAACAGAGATTTTTATTCAAGTTACTGTGTATTTTAAGAGTGAGGTGATGTGTAGACGAAATGTTTCAGACACTAAACTGCTCCGTGTATAAAGAGACAGTTAACACATCATCAATGATCCTACCTTTCCAAATCCTCTGGTGGGTGAAGGTGCTGGGGAAACTGGAGTGAAGTCAATTCTCTTAGGAGAATACAATTTCTCCGGTTTGTCAAAATCATTATCACTCTGTAAACATAAAACGTCATTTACTCCTAACTATTCAGTGCACAGCAGTTCCTCCTTTCACAACACACTCTATTTAGTATTCTGCTGCAAAAGTAGACATTGAAAACAAGAATCAACTTGGAAGCGTACAGGAAGGAAATCTATGAAACAGTTAACAAAGCCAGCGAAGGAGATAAAGATTTCTAGAAGATAAAAAGCAAGCAAACATGGGAAAACTTTACCAGGCTCAAGCTTTCATCCCACGACTGGCTTATCTGCATAGCCGTTTGCACTTCCCTAAATAAGCAAAAGGAAAGGCCATCAGTGTTTACAAATAAGACATAACCAGGCTAGACTCTGCTCTCTCCAAGCACTAACCTTTCATGTGCAGTTTCTCTATTCATTATATCCAGGCCTTCCTCCTATAAGGGACAAACATATGTGCTAATAAATTACTTTTCATCCACGCGGTTTGCTATTCAAAATAAAATTAAAAGCCTTTTCTACCTCATTTGGCATAATCACAGGTGAGCAGAACTAACACTCTAAGATAAAGTCAACAATGCCACATCTGTATTTTATCTGTACAACCCCGGGAATTTTATTCTGTATCCAACTAACCAGAGTTGCACTGTGACTCCTTTTAATATCTAAATCTTCAAAATCACAATAAAAATGTAAAATTCAAAAGTTTCAGATCTGAGCTAGTAAGTAAAATTTACCCTTTTGATTTGATGCAGTCTGCTACTAGAGAAACGATTAGTTGAAGATGGCAGCAACTGGAAAGAAAAAGTAAACATTTACTATTTTCTGAATCACAAAGCAGCAGTCTGCTATCAGTACTGGTGTACGACCTCTTCCTAGATAATTTTTCATAGTCTTCTTAGAAATTTAGCGCTTTAAATCCTTGAACATTAATGCACTAGAGGCAGTACGTTCAGTCTTTAGAAAGTACACCAGGTGTCCAACCTCAAAGCACCATCTGTCACTAGACAGGCACTGACTTTAGCACTTTTCCCAAATGAATGCAGAGCTGTGTAAATTTGGAGGAAAAAGACTCTGGGTCTTGGAAATATCTATTACCCCACTTACCTAAAATAAGGAACTAGATGAGGAAGGGAAGAAAAAACACCAGTGCTACAAACTGTATTACCAATATACCCAATAGAAGACAGGCTAACAAGCCCAGTATAGTATTGTCCATTACTTATATTCTCAAAAACACTTTAAAAGTGAAATAAGGAGATTTTCTTTCCATAATCTCAATGAACTCTTAAGATTTGATCACTAATACTATCACCATTAAACCTTTCTAAAGAAAATTAACATGCAAGTTGTAACTGTTACTTCCCCTTACATCATCCTTTTCTAAACAATACAAAATGGAAATAATTTTGGGGTCGAACTTCTATTCCTTTAAAAGATTGCGATCTTGTCACAAAATGGAAGATACAGTTCATAATCAACAGGTCTTAAAAGGTTTTAATTGTCATAATATAAACTACTGCAAATAAGCTGCAACACTATAAAACCAAATAAGACAACTGTTCTGTTTTAGAGGCCCTCTGCTATTAAAACTTTCTGAATACTAATGTAGTAAGCAGTATTTATTTAGTGATGGTGGTAGTAGTGCTGGGATTGAACTCAGGAACTTTGCACTGAGCTACATCTCCAGCCCCGTTTTTATTTTCATCTGGGTGTGTTGGCACAAATCTGCAATCCCAGCACTCAGGAGGCTGAGGTAGGAGGATAGCCGTGAGTTCAAGGCGAGTCTGGGCTACTGTTTTTTAATTTGAGACAGGATCATTTTTTTTTTGGTACTGGAAATCGAACTCAGGACCTCATGCTTGCCAGGCAGGTGCTGTGCTGCTGAGGTATATCCCAGGCATGAGACAGGCTCTTGCTGTGTCCCTCAGGCTGGGCTCAAACTTGCAAACCTGTTGCCTCAGCCTCTTGAGAGTTCTATGAGTACAGGTGTGTGCTATTGTACCTGGCTTAAATTTGTTTTTTTAAGGCAAAAGCTAAGTCATATAAAATTTTCAAAAATTATCCACTGAAACATGACTGTACCTAAAAAATAAATATCCTTTTACTACCCATCCCTTTTTTTTCTCTCCTAGGTTTTGAAAAGAAAAAAAAATCTTTACCAGAAAAAGCATTTTTAAAGTTTGTTTTTCACTATCAAAGTATATGTATTTACTGGTGAACTCTTATTAAGGCTGTTTGAAAAACACTAAGCTACCAACCAAGCAGAAAAGGTAGGGAGCTTGTTTAACAAACAGCCTGACAGGGAAGAGCTCATGCATGTGTCAGTCAGAGAACCAAAGAAACCCAAAAGGCAAGGAAATTAGGAAAGCTGAAGTGAGGATGGCTACAGCCTGATTGTGGAGAAAGTCAGAAATTCAGATGTTATGCTTACATAATATACAACTTGTCAATTTTAGACAAAACTAGACAAGTGGCCCAGAAAGAGGGACAGAGAACAGCAAAGCTGTGTCTAGAACGAGAAATGCGAGTAACGTATCGGCTAAACAAAAAAAGCCAAGAGCTTCAAGGAAGTGTTGCTAATGATGTCAAGCAAAGCAGAGCTCAAATGGGATAGGAAATGAGCCCCCTGACACTGGCAATTAAGTGGACATGAGTGACATTTTCAAGTACGGTTTTTTTTTTTTGGTTTTTTGGGTTTTTTTGGTACCGCGAATTGAACTCACGATCTTGCGCTTGCCAGGCAGGCACTGTGTAGCTGAGCTATATCCCCAGCCCCTCCAGGACAGTTTTTTAATGGAATTATGAGGTTACAAATTGGTAAGAAATTAGGAGACAAAGAATCAGAGGCAGAAGAGTGTTAATCGTGCTTTGACAAAGCTTGGGGAAAGGAAGGAAAGGGAAGAAACCTATAAAAAAGAAAATGGTTTGTTTTCCCATCAGATGGGTGAGTAGGGGAAAGGAAGGAAAGGGAACAAGAAACCTATAAAAAAGAAAACAGTCTGTTTTCCCATCAGACGGGTGAGTCGGGGAAAGGAAGGAAAGGGAAGAAGAAACCTATGAAAAAGAAAATGGTTTGTTTTCTCATCAGATGGGTGAGTAGGGGAAAGGAAGGAAAGGGAACAAGAAACCTATAAAAAAGAAAACAGTCTGTTTTCCCATCAGACGGGTGAGTCAGGGAAAGAAAGGAAAGGGAAGAAGAAACCTATGAAAAAGAAAACTGTTTTCCCATCAGACAGGTGAGTCAGGAGAAGATGTTGGGAGGAAAAGTGCCAGAGAGGGAGAGACACGGACAGAGAGGGAGTGACACAGGGCAAAGTGACAGGACAGTCACAAACACAGGAACCATCAGGGAGTAGTGCCGTATATGAAGGCAGAGACATTTTAAGAAGAAAGCTGACGTTTATATAAAACAAGTATCTATCTTCTCTGTGCAGTGAGAAAGCTCATAGGTTGGAAATGAGAAGTAGGGAGACAGGAAACTATCAGAGTCTAAAACAAAAATAATGATTTGGAATATGGCTTTGGAGAACAGCATGGAACTAGTGGCACCTTAAATCCCACTTTCCCCGGAACAATTCATTTTCTTTCCCCTCAAACTACCAGTCCTCTTGATTTCTCTAGTACCAATCAAGGCAACACCCTTGCCCTGGTCACTGAGAAACACAATTTTGGTTACTTCAGAGTCTTCCTTCTTCCTGCACTATTAGCCAACCAGCTGGTAAATCATGAAGATCCTACTTCTCCCTGTCTCTTCCCTTTCCCTCCTTTGCATTTTATTTGCAAATACTATAAGACACAGATTAGAACACTATGATTTACAGAGTGCACTCGGACATCACATGGGCAGTGCCACTATTATCTTGAGAGTGGAAACCTGTGCAAAGGAGATGTAAGGATTAAACTGAGTTTCAAAAGCCCAGAAAGCTAGAAAAAAGACAATAGGATGGGGTAAAGGGTAGCATAAGGATCAAGAGCAGTGAATCAGCACAGCCCCTTCAGTAAATGAGGTGTCTGTGGGCAGCCACTGCCAACCGTGTTTGTCAGGGAGTAATGAGGTGAACCTAGAGCAGAGTTGGTAAGAATCTTCATGTTTTACAAGAGGTAACTGAAATGTAGAGCGGCAAGTTCATTTTTCCCCCTTTTTTGCTATGCTACCCTTATCAGAATCACAGCTATATAAAATGCAAAAACATCTTTCATATAGCCAGCAACAGTAAGTGGTTATATTTTCCAGTATACCCCAGGAAGGAGGTGAAGCAAAGCTAACCTCTAGATGGCTAACATTTCACCCTTTAAGTATTGTTAGTCATTTCGGCTGGAAATCTTAAAAATGTGTTATATTTTCCTTTCTCAAACAGATTATACCAAACAGAATGGTACTGGAAGACCTCAATTCTATCATTTACTGTTGTGTGATTCTGAGCAAACCATTTATGTTGTCTGAGTCTTAGCTGGTCCTATTTTTAATTGGCAAAAATACTTTTTGCTCTGCCTACTTCATGTAACTGTACTCTCTGTACCATGTAAAATACCATTCAAGAGTAGATATTACTGGAATTTAAGAAAAGGTTAATCCTTAAGAACATTATTATAAGGCTCTATACTGGTGACACACTCAGGGACTATCAATAGCTTCTTAGCTGCAAACTAATTTGTAAAAAACCTGTTTTTCAGTTTTACCCTCTCCTCTTTTGCTAGTAGCTATCAGTATACCTTTAAGCCAAAATGTACCTCATCTGATTTGCCGTTTCTCACACACAACTTGGTTAGGAGCTTATTACAATTGTGCATAAATTTTAGATGACTCAGAGGTCGGAGAGGCACTCCTATAAATAAACTGATGAACGTTTGTGCACAGACTCTGGAAATCTAGTTCAGCCATTTAGAGGTCCATGTGCTTACATCTCAGACGTCTTGCAGAGCACGGTG
This sequence comes from Dasyprocta punctata, assembly GCA_004363535.1. NCBI lineage: Eukaryota > Metazoa > Chordata > Mammalia > Rodentia > Dasyproctidae > Dasyprocta > Dasyprocta punctata. The sequence goes on along the minus strand of RJWM01034905.1, from coordinate 3,574 downwards.
GCTGCTGGGTGAGTGCGCTCTGCCTGTGAAGTGCTATTACACAAAGACCTTCGTAATTTCTCTAAAGCAACCATCTAATAAGGTGATCTGCAGCATCTCTAGCTATCGACAAGTCACAATCAGCAGCTCTTCTGAGAACAGAAATACAAGCATTTTAAAGCAGTCTTTAGAAAATCATCATTGCCTGACAGATGAATTTCAGAAACCAACATCCTGCTACCCTTCAAGTGATACTTACATCCTAGGACAAGTAAAAACCACTATCTGCAGGTCGAGTTAGAAGTCGGAATTCTGATTTACCTTACAAACACAATAAAAGTAGTGATAAAGAACAATAAACAATTTTTTAAAATACCAAGTCCCACAGCAAAAAAAAAAAAAAAATTATTTATACTCTCGTTTTGTAACAAAAGTTGAACGGCCATAGCAAAACTAGGAAACAAGGCAGGCAATATCTTCTATTTTTAAAGCTATCGAGTGTACCACATAATTTTCAAATAGACCTTATTTCCAGGTATTTTCTTCAATCCATATCACTTTGGATATTTACTTTGATACTTACCAAACTGCGACTGTTCATAATTGTTGTACTATTCCTCCGAGTTTTAAACGAGTAAGGTTGAAAAACCTGTGAAAGATCGCTGGAAAATAAAAAGTAAAATGATTAATTCTTCAAAAGGAAGATATCTTTCAGGTGTATTAGCGTTAGTTTCGTACTTAGCAGTAAAATCTTCCACGTCTAGTTTCCGACAAAGAAAAAAACCCTCACCGTCCACTTGACCGAAGGGCACGGTCCCACTGGTGTGCTCAAGCTCAGTTTGCCAGGAACTGATCTCAATGGGTGGAAGACAGTTTAAAGAGGCGTGGGGCGGGGCCTCAAACTGGTTCAATCCGGCTGCTTCCGTCAAAGCCACGCCCCTAAGCCAACCCAGATCCCGTGAGAACAGAGCTGCTCATCTGTCATAGAACCACAATTATTATGCTGTCCTCCACGTACCTTTCTCCACCTGTTCTAGAAGAGAAGCCATATCAGCTTCAGGAGATCAGTTATCTAAACATGCACTGTACCTCTGAATGCAGCTTAAATGAATAAACTTGCCTGAGGTTTTTTTTTTCCCTGTTCAAATTGCCCCTTGTGCCTCCAATGCCCACCTTCCTATCATCTGTCAAGATCCTTTCCTTCCACACCCACCTCACCATACCCTGCATGGAGGCACTCACAAACCTCTACTCATTCCACAAACCTAATGCAATCATGCCCTTTGTTTTGTTTTGTTTTGTTTGTTTTCTGAGGCAAAGTCTCCCTATGTAGTTCAGGCTGGCCTTGAACTCACTATGCAGCCTAGCCTGCTCTTGAAGTTGTGGTGATCTTCCTGCCTCAGCCTCCCAAGTGCTGTCATTCCCTCTGAATCCCAAAAACACACTGGGAGATGGCATGGCATGCTTTTTGAGACTTCTTTCTTTCTTTCTTTCTTTTTGAGACAGGGTCTCACTATGCAGTTCAGGTTGGCCTTGAGCTCATTTTGTAGCCCAGGCTGGTCTACAACTCACAATGATTTTCCTGCCTCAGCCTCCCGAGTGCTGGGATTACAGGTGTGCGCCACCACACCTGACACTTTTTTTCTTTTTTTGAGACAGGGTCTCAGAATATTGCTCAGGCTACTCTGGAACCCCATGGTCAAACTCTCACCACTATGCCCAGCTAAAAGACACCGTTTTAATGGTATTGGGGAGCAAATCCAGGGCTTTACACATGTGAAGCTCACTCTATCACTAAACTACACTCACAGCTCTGCTTTCTGGTTTTTGTTTATTTGTAGTTCTGGGGATGAACCCAGGGTCTCACATATTCTAACAATAGGTTCTACCACTAAGCTATATCCCCCAGCCCCTACTTTACCTTTTGTTAAAGAAAAAGTATTCCCCAGCACAGGAGAAAAAAACAAAAAAGAAAAAGTGTGCATGTGTCTTAAACCTCTTGGTACAAAGATGCTTTATTCATTTTTATATAATATCCCTGCAGTGCCTAGTAGAGGCTGTGTCCATGATAACAGTACAAGAGGCTCAGTGGCACAATGCTTGCCTAGCATGCACAAGGCCTAGGGTTCCATTCTCAACACTGAAAAAAAGAGCTGAAGGATTTTCAGAATGGAATTGATTTGGGCTTCAAGGGATCACCAAGATTGCATATTTCTGCTCCCCTAAATTTTAAATGGGAAAACCGACTCAGAAAGATTCAGTGACTCATTCATGAGCACAGCGAGTGAGTGCAAACTGGGATCAGGCTTAGGGATGTGCCTTATCCCACTTTTGTCATATCATAGTACCTTTCAAATAATTACTTAAATTGTTATTCACAAAACAATATTGTTTTTACAATTATCTAAATACAAGTTAGTAGGATCATCCAAGTCCCTAGCAATTGCTTGCTTACCAGAGTGTAAAAGACAATGAGAGAGAGACAGAGAGAGAGAGAGAGAGAGACAGAGAGACAGAGAGAGAGAGAACAAGTTATTCTTGAAGTATATTGAAAAATATAGGGCCAAGGATAGCATCAGAAAAACAAAGTCCCTCCATCACCCCTCCGCTTTAAAATTATGTTTAATGCAAAAAAAAAAAAGGCAAACTTGTTTTTGGCACCAAAATGAAGATGCTATGCTCAGTTCAAGAGACACAAATTATTTTTCTATGCCTTCACTATGCTTGATTAGTATAGTTTTGGCTAATTGTACTCCCATCTGCTTTTATGGACTAATGTCATTTTTGAACAGTCTCACAAATTGGCTCTCTACCTAGGATGAATTGTCTACTTATAAAAGTGAAATGTAATGGCTTCGTAGGTTAGCCAACCTAACTTTTTCATTATCACAAGATTCTACTTTTAAATAGACTCTCTGGTTTCTTATTCACATGAAAACGTGAGACTGCCTCTGAAATTAAATTGATTTTTTCCCTGGGTTTCTCAAACCTGTGTTTCCACTAACTTAAACTACAGGCCACTCTTCCTTTTTTTTTCACTGAAATACACTTCTGGCAGTTTTAGAATCTGAAAACATCTGGGCAAATCCAAAACACTCAATGTGACATGAACACACCATTCAATTACAAGTTACTAGATAAATTGTGATGTATTAAAGCAAACCTCTGCTAATGTCAGGGTTCTAAACTCAGCTTAGAAATAGCAGCGCTTAGAGACAAGTGTCAAGTTGCAAGCTTAGTTCCAGGGGCTTCAGTCTGACATTCTCTGGTGTAAATTAGCTAGGGCAGGCAACCTGTCAGAAGAGCCAGAAGCTGTCTACAGTTCGTTTTAGAATGGGACATTACGGTCCCCAGGTGGTGGTGGGGTGACATTTCCCCCATATAGACCAGAGTTTGAGGTCAAACTTTTGCTCCCCCCTAGAATCCAAATCACTGTCCAGCAAACAAGTCTCCAACCCCCTCGGTTTGAAGAGCTCAAGCCCACACCTAAAAGGAAGACTGCTTGCACAGGGTCAAGAAGCCTTTGGACCCCGTACTCCATCTTCAGTCCAGCTCACCTGAGCCCATGGATCAGGGGAGCGCTGTTGGACCTCCT
>RJWM01034904.1:0-19349 GCA_004363535.1 Dasyprocta punctata | reverse complement strand
GGCTTGTATTATTTTCTTAATTTCATTATCAGTGAGTTCAATTTTGGTGTAGAGAAATGTTATTGATTTTTGTGCGTCGATTCTGTATCCTGCTAAATTGCTGAATTTGTTTATTAGTTCTAGTCTTTTGGTGGACTTTTTGGATCTTCTATACAGGGGATCTTGTCATCTGGAAATAGTGATAATTTAACTTTTTCCTTTCCAATACATATTCCTTTCTCTTGCCTGATTTCTCTGGCTAATGTTTAGGGTACATGTGGAACAGGAGTGGTGATAGTTGGTATCCTTGTCTTTTTCCTGATTTTAGAGACAAACCTTTCAGTTCTTTTCCATTTAATATGATGTCATCATTAAGGTTGTCGTAAGTGGCTTTTATCAGATTGAGATAAGGTCCTTCCATACTTATTTTCTTCAGGGTTTTTTTAAAAATCACAAATGAATGTTGGATTGTGTCAAAGTTTTGTATCTATTGAGATAAACATGTGTTTTATACTTGCTTCTGTTTATTTGATAAATTACCTTTATTGATGTGTATATGTTGAATCATTCTTGTACCCCTGGGATGAAACCTACTTGGTCATGTTGTATGATCTTTTTGATGATTTGTTGCATTTTGTTTGCCAGTTTATTGCTGAGGATTTTGCATCTATGTTCACTAGAGTGACTGGCCTGTAGTTACATTTTTGGTTAGATCTTTGTTTTGGGATCAGGGTAATGGTAGCTTCCAAGAATGATTTTGGAGTACTCCTTTTTTCCTGATTTCATTAAAGACTTTGAGGAATATTGGTTTTTTTATTTCTGCTTTAATTTCACTGCCTATTATTGAATTATTCAGAGTTTTTCAGTCTTCTTATTTCAATTTTAGTAATTCATATGTTTCTTGGAATCTCTTGCATTTCTTCTGAGTTGTCTAATTTTTTGGTATACAGGTTTGTGAAATGGTTGTTAATAATCTTCTGGATTTTGGCAGCATGTATTTTAATTTCACCTTTTTATTTCTAATTGCATTGATTTGTGTCTTTTCTTTCCTTTTTTGTGGTAAAATTGGCTGCCTATTTGTCTATTTTGTTTTCTTTTAAAGAATCAGCTCTTCAGTTTATTGATTCTTTGTATTGTTTTTTTGGTCTCCATTTCATTGATTTCTACTCTGATCTCTATCATTCCCTTCCTTGTGTAAACTCTGGATTTGGATCATCCTCATTTTTCTAGGATCTTGAGGTGCATCATTATGTTACTTATTTAAGTTTATTTTGTTTTTCTGATATGGATATTCACCTATAAATTTCTCTCATAAGACTGATTTCACGGTGATCCATAAGTTTTTGTATGTTGTATTGGTATTATCATTTAATTCTAGGAACTATCTTGCTTCCTTTTTTTTTTTTTTTTTTTTTTTGCGGCACTGGGGATTGAACTCACAACCTCGCGCCTGCCAGGGCAGGCGCTTAAGGCACTGAGCCAAACTCCCAGCCCTGGTTTTTTGAGGCAGGGTCGCACTATGTAGCTCAGGCCGGCCTTGCGCTCGCGTTGTAGCCCAAGCCGGCCTCGAACCCACAACGCTCCTCCTACCTCAGCCTCCCGAGTGCTGGGATTAAAGGCATGCGCCACCACGCCCGGCTCTATCTTGCTTCTTAATTTCTTCTGTGACCCACTTATTACTCAAGAGTGTGCTGTTTAATTTGTATGCATTTGCATTATTTATGTGGTTTTTTTCACCATTGATTTCTAGTTTCATTGCATCATGGCTGATATTATGCATGGTAAAATTCTGATTCTTTTTCATTTACTTAAGCATGCTTTATTGGCTAGTATGTGGTCTGTTTTGGAGAAAGTACCATGTATATACTGTGAAAAGAATGTGTACTCTGCTGTTGGTGTAACATTCTGTATGTATTTGTTAGGTTCATTTAGTCCAAGGCTTCATTCAACTCTGGTATTTCTTTGTCAATGTTTGGTTTAGCTGATATATCTATTAGTGATGGTGGGGTACTGAGGTCCCTCACTATAATTGTATTGATGTTTATCTGATATTTTATATCATTAGTGTTTGTTTTATTAAGTTGGGTGCACTGTAGTTTGGTGCATGTATGGCGCATGTATATTTATAATTGCTATTTCTTCTTGTTAAATAGTTCTGTTAGCCAACATGTAATGTCCTTCTTTACCTCTTTTGAACAGCTTTGGATTAAAGTGTACTTTGTCTGAAAATATAGCTACTCCTCTTTGTTTTGGGCCCCCATTGCATGGAAGGCACATCAATCTAGGTTGGAAGTTGTTTTCTTTCATAACTTGAAATATTTCACTCCAATCTCTTCTTGACTTAAGGGTTTGTATTGAGAAGTCTGCTGCGATTCTGATGTGCTTTCCTTTATAGGTGATCTGTTTTTTTTCTCTAACAGCTTTTAATACTTTGTTCTTGTGTTGACTTTCTGGAATCTTTATTATATGTCTTGGTGTAGTTTTATTTTGGTCATGGCTGTTTGGCGTTCTATATGATTCATTCATTTGTGTGTCAGATTTTTATCCATGGTTGGGAAATTTTCTGCCATTACTTCTATGAAGAGTTTTTTTTAATGGCATTTGCACTGTCTCCAGCTTTCTCATTGACCCTATTCAATCTTATATTGTTCTTCTTTGCTTCATCTTGTAGCTGTTGGATTGATTTTTCATGGTCTTTTGCTATTTTTAAGATATCTTTCTTTTCATGATCACTAGCTGCAACTCTGTCTTCAAGATCTGAAATTCTATCCTCCACGTTCAATCTGTTGCATATATTTTCAGTGCATATATTTTAATCTCTTGGATTTCTGTTTGGATCTGTTTCATGGATTCCATTTCTTTCCTATGTTGGGCATTTTTTGTTTCCATCATTTTTCTAAGCTCATCTATTATTTTATCTGTATCTTTTCTAACATTTGTAATTTCTTTTTTGTACTGAATTTTTTTTCTCTATAGACTTTTCCACTTGTTTTTTTCATTTCTATCATTCACTGCTTTCATTTTAGAAACTTCCATTGTTTTACTTTCAATTTTATCTATCTCATTGAATTCTAGACTTGTCCTTGGTGGGCTGGGGGTCTGGGGTTACATTTTGCTTCTGCATGTTGTCATTTTCTATTTTCTTTTTTAATTTTATTATGTTTTCTGCATTAATGCATGCTGATTTCTTATGATAGATAATTTTATTACTAGTATTGAGGCTCCCTAGGAGATGTCTGTTCTTCAGGGATATCCTCTAGATATAGGTGTTTTTTTTTTTTTATAGCTATTGCAAGAACCTACCTTCCCAATTTGTAAAAGATGCAAAGTTACTGTTTGGCTTAATACCCAATCCTTTGGTACTGGGCTGTGGTGATCATTATGACCCCATACAATCACATTGTTATCCTACAGAGGAAAAAAGCTGATTAAAATGTATTTGACATCCTGTTGAAGTAGTACAGTTAATAATAACAATAGTTTCAAGTACAGCTTAACTACTGACGAACTATGGTAACCATTAACCTGCTACCTCTGAGCACAGATGCAAACCCTAAAGTTATATAACAAAATCAAACATATGCCATGTACTTGTATGCAGTGATTTTCCCCTTAGTGGAGTGATTTTAACCTTCTGTGGGGGGTGGGATTGTTAATATGGGTAGGGGACAGGATAAAGTGATGAACGTGGTCCAGTATAGTAGAGTCAAGGCTGGAGATCCAAGGATGATCACCTGAGTTTTGGCAAACTGGAGGACACAAGAGGGCAAGAATGAAATAGAATGTGATGGAGTAATCAGAAAGGGAAGAGACAATGTTTAGTCACTTGAAAGTTTAAATTCAAGAAGCAGTTGAAGACAGAAGGAGGAGCAACAGAAGAAAATGAAAAAGAAAGGTAAGAAACCTAAACAGTGAAAAAAAAGGATGACAGCAAAAGAGAATGAAAAAGAAAAGAAAAAGAAACAAAGAAAAGACGATCACAGAAAGAGAGGAGAAAAAAAAGCCCCCAAACAAACAAACAAAAAAAACCCCACAAATTACAAAACAAAACATGACAACATCCAATCATACAGGAAAGGGACAGCCAATAAACAAACAAGGGAGAATAAATGTAGTAAAATACTTCTGGTGTTTACAGTTCCATGTTAGCTCCCAGAAATATGATGTATTTGGAGCTGATCTTGACCTCTGGATATGGGGGCTGGGAATGGTCTTCTGTTGGAGTTCTACAGAGCCAAACTGCTGGCTCCTGGCTGCTACTTTAGACACTTCTATGTTGCTGGTCTCTATTACTCCACTTGGCTGTCCTGGGTCTGGGGGAGGAACAGATGGGTTGGGATGAGGGGTCTGTATGTTCCAGTGGGTGTGCCCACCAAAGGAGTGTATATACTAGCACTCCGGGGCCTGGCTGCCCTGGATCTTGAGGGGTTTCTAGTTGGTCCCCCACTGCATGGAATATTGTTTTCCATGCTTTGATTTGTAGTCTTATGGATTTCTTTTGGGGTTAATGTGTTTCTTGTATATAGCATACCATCAGGGTGATTATCTTCTATTTGAGGACTCTGTTGGGGAAATTTACTTCCATCACTTGTTATTTTAAGGGAATAAAGGGTAGTCTTTTTTTCTTATATCCTTCTGTGTCTATAGCAAAGTTCTTGGCAGATGAAATTTTTTCCCCTCTTTGTTTAGTCATAACCAAAAAAATTTTTTATGTATATACTGGGGACTGAACCCAAGGTCTTTGCACTTAGCTACTATCCCTGTGCTTTAAAAAATGTTCTTATTTTTAAACGGGGCCTCACTAAGTCACTAAGTTGTACATTCTGGATTTGAATTTGTGATCTTCCTGCCTCAGCCTCTCAGAGTGCTAGGATTACAGTTGTGTGTCATCATCCACAGAAAACAAGTTGATTTTTTAAAATGAGTTGTTTTTCAGGGCTGTATTCAGTTTCTAGAGACAAACTAGCCTAGGGATACTTGCTTGGCATGAGGTCAGAGTAGAAAGTGGCACAGTCTTTTCAGCGCCTTCTGGAAGCCCCTCTAGCACCTTGGTCGGCACATGTGAATGGCTAGTGGTCAGTGTGTGCCTGTGGTTATGGAATTTTCAGAGATTAGTGAACCATGGTTTGTATATGCTTGGGTTCAAAACAAGTGACATCTGCAGCCTCAGTTCATTCAGCAATCAGAATGACTCAAGTCACCTCTGATGTTGTGTTAGCCAGAAATGTGACTCCTGTGATATTTCCTGTGATCTTTCAAGTTGCAATAGCTAACTTTGGAGTGAGGCCTATGAGAATCAGAGCGTGATCCACAAACCAGAGTGGACTTACTCGTCTTGTATGAGTGTAATGTTACTTCTACACTTCTACCTTCTTTCTGTATTTTTCCTCCATTTATTGAGAGTGGGAAAATCAATAGATAATGTGAGAGAATGGAGGCAGGGAATGATCCAAGGTGATGATAAAAAGCTTCAGGATATAAAGCTGACCATGAATGTTGAGCAAACCTCCATCAGGTGATTTGGGGAAGGTGAAAAAGTGTATTTCACACAGTAGAAAGCAAGGACCAAAGACCTAGACTGTGCAAGCCCATTAATGTTTGATATTGAGAGAGGGTAATGAATTCATAGACAATTAGATCTGAAAGATATTACAGCTTGTTTGTCATAAACCAAGGCTAACTCAGGACAGATTGGCACCATCACAAATGAGGCTTCACAGTGAAGTAGATACTCTTGTTCAGGGCAATGAATAGTGGCTGAATGGCAGGCAGAATGGATGCATCACACGCATGATGAGTTTGTGTACTTCAGGCTAGCCAAGGAGAGAGGGCACCATGAGCACCTTTTGTTCTCACTTTGCTCTTCACTGCTTCTGGGTCTTTTACAAAGGTACAAGAAAGGTAAGGGGAGGGACCAGTAGGATGGTGCTATTTATTCACCCAACCAAGGATAACTTACTCAGGAACTCCTGAGTATTTATCGATTAAAATTTTAACCTCCCACAGGTGAAGCATGAATCATTTGGGTTATATCACTATTTGTCCATTCAAACATAGAGTTAACTCTTATTGTCCTCCAGAACATATCTTATCAGTGTTAAGCACAGAATATAGGTAAAAAAGTGAGAGTTATAATTCAATGTGGCAAGTATTATAATGGGGAAGTATAAGGAAGATAAAAGGCATTGCATGTAGTCTGCAGTGATTCAGGGGACTAATGTATAAGTGACACTAGGGCTGAGCTTTGAAAAACTGAAACTGATTGGTTTTAGTTACCTAGATAAGCAGAGGTTGTAAGAATGAATAAGGCAAATGTAGCAGATCAGCTCTTCCAACATTTGTTCTGGTCCCCTTTTTATTTAGCCTTCTGAACTGCAGAGATTAGGATGTCAATAACACTGTAGTTCCTCTTGCAACTTAGGGTGCCAGAGGTAAATTGAACTCAGTTAGAGTTTAGCATTAGGAACCCAGAGTTAGATGGGAGAAAGTGAGTACCACGTGAAGTTTCCACTGTTCTGATGTAACTCCAACAGGAGCACATGACTCTGAAGCCAGGACATACTGTGTCTTCCTGCTTCCCATATTATAGCAAAGGAGATGTGACTTCCAGGCTCCCATGTAAACAGCAAGAAGGGAATGGTTCCCATGTCAGAGAAGAGATGCTGTCAGGATGGTGTATACTAAGTTTAATGCCCGTGGGGTGTAGATATCTAGAAGTGAGTTGAAAATAGAATTTAGGAACTCCAGAGTATAGCTAGGATTAGAGATAAAGATTTGGGAGGCATCAGTGTGCCATCGGCTAAGTGTGGATCAGATTACTGGAGGCACAGGCAGAGATTGCAAAGAAGTAAGTAAGCCAAGAGAGGTGCTTGTTACACTAAGGAAAACCTTTTTAGAAATAATTTCATATTTACTGAAATAATTTAAGGATAGTAAAAGGAACACTCATATATCCATTACCTAGATTCATCTATTAATATTTTTTTCCATTTATTTTACCCTTCGCATGGACACTCTTTAAGTATGAATTTTTCTGAACTATTGAGGGTAGATTATATATATCTATATCCTTTGAAACCTCAGTATTTCATGAAAATGAAAGTATTCTCTTAGAAAACCACACTGTAGTTATCAACTTTTGTAAACATAATACCTGTGTAATTCTGTTATCTAGTTTACTATCTGTATCCCAATTAATTAACCCAATAATATCCTTTGTAGGCTCATCACCCTCTCTGTTACAGAATCCTATCTAGGCTCACATAATACATGTAGTTCTCATGTCTCTTTAGTATAATTTTATTGGGAGTATTTCTTCACTTTTCATTTTCTTTCATTGTATTTTTAAAAGAATACAGTCTTAGCTGGGTATGGTGGCACACACCTTTAATCCCAGCACTTGGGGGGCTGAGGTAGGAGGAGCGTTGTGAGTTTGAGGCCAGCTTGGGCTACAACATGAGCGCAAGTCTGGCCTGAACTACGTAGTGCGACCCTGTCTCAAAAAATTAGGACCAGGAGTTTGGCTGAGTGGCTTAAATGCCTGTCTGGCAGGTGCAAGGTTGTGAGTTTGATCCCTGGTGCCACACACACACACACACAAAAAAAAAACAAATAAAAAAATAAAGAATACTGTCTTCCTGAATGTGTTCAAATGAGGAGGGGAACAAGCAAGAGGGGAAGGGGAAAGGAAAGAAGAGAAAAGTAAAAAAAAAATGAGAAGAGAAGGAAAACGTGGAAACAAAGCTTTTATAAATGGGGTGGGTAGGGGAATGGAAAAAAATAAGATATATCATGGGCAGGTACAAATTCTCTATGATGGATGTGATCACTATGTGTATCAAAAATGTACCAATAACATCCTGGAGGGTGGGCCAGCTGGAGGACAGTGAGCCTGTGCTCTGTGCCTCTCTATTGCATCCCAGAGGGTAGCCTGGCTGGAAGACAGTGAGTCCATGCTCTGCACCATTTCGTTATATCCTGGAGGGTGGGCTGGCTGGAGGATAGTGAGTTTGTGATCCAGACTTCATCTACTGCATCCAGAGGGTGGGCCGGCTGGAAGAACGTCAGAGCGACAGGAACCCAAAGACCCAGGACAACAGCCCAACACACAGATGTACACACACCTGTGGAGGGTGAAGTAATCAGTGAGGCCAGTAATGTGGAGGTGTCTGAAGCAACAGCAAGGAAACAGCAGTTGGACTCTGGAGAGTTATACCATCAGAAGACCGGTCTCAGCCACCATATCCAGAGGCCAAGATCAGGTCTATACCCAGGACATCTCTGGGATGCAGCACGGACATTATCACAGAACTGTAAACACCAGAAGAAGAAACTGCACATAGACACCCACTTAAGCCTGCCTGCCACCATCAGGGACTAGTAGCCAGTGCCAGTGGGAAGAACCAGCCAGCCAAGCTTCTGCACACCTGCCACCATCAGGGGACCCTTGATGTAGCTGCACATGTCTGGAGAAGCCAACCCTGCACTCCACTGCCTCCCTAAGAACCTAGGATAGGAGAAACCTAGGTACCTGACCCACTCCTCTACACTGCAGATGGGCAGCTAACATGGGAATTGCCTGGAGCCCCACAACCAGCTTATCTGGAGGGACCAAGGAAAATGTTAAGATGAAGGAGCAAAAGACAATCTCAGACCTCCAGCCCACACAGAATGAATCTAGGAGACATAGAAATGGAAGAAATTGGAAGCTGCACATCTGAAATTTCTGAAAGGATATCAACTGAAGTAAAGAAACAACTTCATGGGGCTGTAAAAGTAATCAGGTCAGAAATAATATCTCAGGTAAAAGAACAAATGACAAACATAATGAAAGAAATGCTGAAGACACAGAAGACATAGATTAAAAAAAAGAGGAGCATTGGAAAATGATGGGAACCTTGAATAAACAATACGGGAAAGAACTACAATGTACAAAACAGATTCAAAGAGATATCCAGGAAATTAAAAACCCCATTGAAAGCTGTCAAAACCACTTGAAAGAAACTGAAGATAGATTTTCAGACCTTGAAGACAGATTTGCAGGTAGTGATCACAAAATAAAAAATCTTAAAAATAACAAGGAACAAGGAAATAATTCAATGACTGCAAGATGATGCAAAGAAAAATAATTGATAGGTGTCAGCAAAAAAGCAGGAGCCAACACAAATGACATGAAAAAGACTATTTACAGAAATAATACCAGAAAACTTTCCAAGTGTGGGAAAATGATCTGACATACAGATAAGTGAGGCATATAGAACTACAACTAACCAAGACCAAAATAAATCCACACCCAGACATACAAAAATCAAGATCCCAGAAATTCAGCACAAGAACAGAATATTAAAAGCTGTAGGGAAAACAAACAGATCACCTATAAAGGAAAACCCATCAGAATCATGGCAGACTTCTCAACACAAACCATCAAGTCAAGGAGAGTTTGGAGTGAAGTATTTCAAGTCCTGAAAGAAAACAACTTCCAACCCAGATTGATGTATCCTGCAAAACTATCTTTCAAAATTAATGGAGAAATAAGATACTTTCATGATAAAGAACAACTGAAGGAATTCATGTCCACCAAACCAACCCTACAAAGAGTGCTGAAGGATATTCTAGAGAGAGAAAAAGATGACCATGGTTCCAGGTACAGTAGTAGAGGGAGTTACTGAGCAGGGCAGGCAATTGAATGGAGGGGAAAAGTAGAGGACCAATAGTAGGGGGAGAGCATGATAGAGATGAGCTAGTATATATAGATCATAACCATTAAGATAGATGGCCTCAACTCACCAATAAACATAAACATGGACAGTGAGGATCGAGAGACAGGATCCATCAATATGCTGTCTATAAGAAACACACTTGACTCAAAAGAAAATTCATGGATTGAAGGTTGGAGGAGATAAGATAATGCTCCATGTGACAGGGACCCAGAAAAAAGCAGGGTTAGCTTGCCCATCAACCATGGAATGGATAGGAAAGATATGACATTTTTATATAATGGAAAGCTACTCAGTTATAAAGAAGGATAACCTTGAGGCTCTTGTAGGTAAATGGATACAACTTGAGATCATACTCATGAGTGAAATGGTTTGGACTCACATGGGTGAACATCATGTTGTCTCCCTAGTATAAAAAACTGAAGGAGTTAGTGGGACCCACAATGTAAAATAGATTGTGAAGGTGAAAGGGGAGGAAATATCTAAAAAGGGTGGTAGCCATTGTTAATTTCGTATTACCTTGTTTTGAAGTCCTGTATCATTTTCATTGTTTTATTTGGTTTGGTTTTATTCTGTTTTGTTTTGTTAGATTCTATTATGCCTGATGGCATGGGGAGCTATTTTGAAGATAACAAGATATATTATGGTAGCCATTGTTGATTTCCTATTATCTTATTTTCAAGTCCTATATCACCCTTCTTTATTCTGTTTCATTTTGTTTGGCTTTATTCTCTTTAAAATAAAATTTTAAAAAATGTACCAATAAAATCTAATTAAAAAATAAAATAGTTTAGCAAGCAAAAATAAATAAAAAAGAATACAGTCTTCCTTTTAAAATAGGAAGTTCATCATTTTGGATTAAAATCAAGTTATGTTTTCTCTGCCAGATGTTACATAGGTGATGTTGTGATTCCACAGGTTATCACATGTGGAGGCAAATTTATCCATCTTCCCCTCATTGGTGATAATAATTTTGATCACTTAGGTAAAATGTCTGATTTCTTCACTATATAGTTAATATTTCCTGTCTTGGTACTAATAAATAATTACCAGTAATGTAGAGACACTTAAGTCTCTACAAATATCCTATTTCTTACTCAAAATTTCCCCCTAAATTTAGCATCTTCTGATGGTTGTTCACATTCTACTATGATGGTTCCAAAATGATCATCATTCAACTTTAAAACTGTGGCTACTTTAGCTTTTAGTGCTCTTCATCTTCTGTGCCATTGGTCTGCCCTGTTCATCAACTATTTATTTATCAGTTTATTTTAAGTATGGACTGATGGACTCCTATTTTTCAACAATTTATAAATCATTATTTTACTTAATTACTTTGGTGCTCAATTTTCCCTTCGGTGAATGCAAGTCCCTTAAAACTCTTGTGTTCTTGTTACATACCTCTGTCATTTTTTCTTTTTGTATAAAAACATGTTTATGACTCCCCTTATATCTTCTATCTCTTAACCTTAAAAATCAACAATTTGTCCAGGAAGCCTTGATTGCTTTTAGCAATGACTAGTGTTAGAAACCAGCATGTGGGCATTTTATGGGTTCACTGCTAATACAGCATTTTTGTTTCTTGGTCTTTATAGTAGACAGAGTCTCTGTTGGAAGCCTGAGGGAACTAGAGATCAGTGTTCAAAAGCAATGGAAAAACTGGACACTAGAACATGTATACATGTATGTACACATGTACATGCATATGCATCCATGTAGCTATATACATATAGATGCACATTTTAGAACTTACGAGTTTACACCAATTTGACAACTCTTTTTCTTTTCTTTTTTTTCCCAAAACAGGTTTTGCTATATTGTCCAGACTTGTCTTGAACTCTTGGAGTGAGATGATCCTACTGGGATGAGCCCATTTAGTATTTCGTTAATATTAAATGTATCATGAACTGTTAAAAAGTTGGCAGAGAGAAGCAGCCTACTTTTGCACATACAAGCAGATAAGGAAAATCCCAGAAAAGGAGATGAAAATCAGCAGAGTTTATCAAAGAAGTTCGAAGGGAAAGGAAGTTTCTTCTCTGTCAGGTTTTATTTCCCCTAAAATAAAGGATTAAAGAAGGAACAACACCTTTTAGGGGAAGATTATGACCGTATTAAGATGAATTTTGGATATAATGAGTTTGGAAATATTGAATTGGAGGAGGAATTCATGAGTGACAGTCCAGAAAGCAAGCTCAAGCATAAGTCTTCAACTCAGGAGAGAGTTCACAGTCATGGATGTGAATATTGCAGTTTTTGCTCATTCATTAGACAAATATTTATTATACACTTACTCTGGTGGACGTTGGTGATACATAAAGTAATAAAAAAGACAAAGCTACAGGCTGTCATGAGCTAATCTGCACAGAATATAATTTTATCTAGTGATAGGTAGTATAAAGAAAATAGAACACTTGATGGAGAGATAAATGAGGGATGAGTGGGACAATTGTTTGCTGAGCTTGCCTAGAAAGAAACTTCTAAAAAAGCTTTATAGTTTTAAGTATTTTTTATCCTGCTCTTTTAAAAATTTTTATTTTAAAGAGAACAATATCAACCAAAATAAAACAGAATAAAGCCAATCAAAACAAGACAGTGTAAGAGACACAGGGTTTCAAAACAATATAATAGGAAATCAACAATGGTTACTATTAACCCTGCTTGTTGTCTTCACAATAGCTGCCATTCCTTCAGACATAGTAAAATCAAACAAAACAGAATAGAATAGAACCAATAAAAACAAAACAGTGAATGCAATACACGACTTCAAAACAAAATAATAGTAAATTCAAAATGGCTACCATAATATATCTTATTTTTGAAATAGCTGCCCATGCCATCAGATATAATAAAATCAAACAAGATAAAGCAGAATAAAACCCAACCAAACAAAGCAATGAGAATGATACAGGATTTCCAAACAAGATCATAGGGAACCAACAATGGCCACCACCTTTAGAAGGAGATCCCCCATATATGCTACATTGTGTATGGTTATCCTCTGAATAGATGATCAGATCTGGCTTTAGGCCTGCAAAGTCAGCAAAACACTAAACACTACAAGCATTAAGTTGTATTTTACCTCATTAGCTATCATCACAGTGTGTGTTTCTCTGGATAAACTGGTCACTTGGGGCAGTGGGGGGATGGGGATGTTGATTTTTCTTGTCTCCCTGCCCACCCACTGAAAGGGGCTGGCATCTGGCTCTTTCCCAGTCAGCCCATGTATGGTGCTATCTCATAGGAGGTTTTAGCTTCTTGTTGAATTCTTGTTCTCCACCCCCACAGTCTGCAAATGGCACCGACTCACAGGAGAGGGCTGGGATCTGGCTCGCCCCGAGTCAGCCTATGCATGGCATATCCTGCTCTTTTTAGTGATCTAGCTATTGAAAAAAAATATTTGTTGACTATGTGCTCTTTGCCAAGAGCTGCTGGGCAGTAGGTGTAGAATAATGAAAAAAAGGAGACATGGTCCCTCTCATGTTAATGTATGAGAAAAATACATTAATGATATACATAAATGTATTATTATCACAAACACTATTAAAGGAAAGGATAAGTTGCTTTTCAAACATTTAGTACAGAAATTGCTGGTGGACATTAGTTGTTTCCCTCTCTGGGTTTTATTTCCTCTACTTTCTGAAGTCACATCTGGATTTGGTATCACATTCCACACATAAACCCTGTGTCAGGATGACCTAGTTCTGCCTTGCCAATCAGAGCACTATTTTCCCAGTGATTGTAAATATGGCAAGCATGAGGTCATGAGTTTGATCCCCGGTACCAAAAAGATAAAAAACAAAACAACAACAACAAAACGTTAGCCCACTGTAAATATGAATAAAAGAGGAATATGCCTGGAGTCAAATCATCAAAGTCAACTAAGCTCTGGGACATTTTTGGGACTAATTTTGGAGAACTAAATCCATTCTTCTAATTAGATTTGAATGTCAAGGAGGCAACTGGAGCCTCTGTAGCAATCCTTTGAGTGACGAACTACTTTGATAATGGTGCTGACACAGAGGAAATGAGACGAAGAGATGGAGAGATTAGTGTGTCTTGGTGACACTTTCTGAGGCCTAAATCATACCTGAAGTTTTCTCTGGACTTTGACGTTGTCTGAACTGGTTTGCGTTGGGTATTAGAGTTCACTAGAGGAATAACATTAATATAAAACATACGTGTAATTATACAAGGGATTTATTAGGTAGGTTTACACCTCACAAGGGGAGGAGTTCCAGTGGGTACCTGTGGAATGAGAGGTAGAAGAATCCAAAGTGACCATTTAGGTGCTGGAGAGCTTGAGGGTCCAGTAGCAGTCAAATGTTGAAGGCCTGAAAGCTCACTATAGAGCTGCCATTTTGCATCTGTGTCAGAAAGTCAGGGAGACTCTGTTGGAAGGCTGAAGACTCTTTGAAGAAAGCCTGAAGGAACTGGGGATCAGTGTCCAAAGACTGGAGTTCCTCTGAAGAAAAATGAAGACTTCTGTTTTTCCCATTTTACTCTATCCAGGGTATAAGCCTAGTGGGTGGTGCCATCTACATCCAGAATGGGTCTTCCCTCCTCACCCTGTGGCCTACATGCCTAGATTCTTAGTAATCTGCTGGGCAGTTTTTACTCAAGTCAAGTTGACAAATCACAGTTAACAACCACAGGCTGTTACTAGTGACCAAGGTGATTTGGAACATAAATGAGTCAGGGAAGGTTTTTTTTATGAGCAGAGAAGTTGATGTGAAACTTCAGGAATGAGCAAGTTAAACAAGCCTAGAACATAGTGGGAAGGAGAAGGGCTATTGAGGCAGATAAAACAGCTTGTGCATGCACATGCCCAAGTAGCATGGTGAAGTGGCAGCATGTGGGAGGGACGGGGGAGAGCTGAGTGCAAGGAAAGGACAACTCACTAAAAGAAAAAAATCCTTTTAATACAGAAAATTTTAAATGTGTTAAAAACAAAAGAACAGAATGAGTAGCCATGTATCTATCACCAACCTTCAACCATTATTAACTCAGGCCAATCTTATTTCTTCACTTACACCTGTATCTCATCTCATTCACTTATACATGTATCTCTTCTTCCTCCCTAACTTTCAGTTGGGTTGGTATGTGTGTATGTATTGATACTGGGGATTAAACCCAGAGCCTTTTCACTGAACTGCATCTTCAGCCCCTTTAAAATTTTTATTTTGAGATAAGGTCTTGATAAGTTCCCCAGGCTGGATTTAAACTTGTGATCCTGTCTCAGCCTCCCAGAGTGTTGGCATTCCAGGCCTGTGCTATTATGCGTGTCTATGGCTGGGTTATTTTGAACCACAATGGAATGCATTTTTGAGAAGGTAACATTTAGGCTAAAATGTGAACATTGGAAATTGATAGAAAACAGACATGAAGATTTCTAGGTCAAACATTTCATGCATGAGGAAAAATAGTTGCAAAAACTCAGAGATTGGCATAGACTTGAATTTCTTGATAGATACACAATTAGACAAGAGTGGCTCCAGTAGAAGAACAGAGGAGGAAAGAGAGAAGAGATGATATCAGAGAAATAGGCTGGCTCAGCTTGTGGAGAAGCTTGGATTTTATTTGAATTACTATATGAAGCCCTTTTAAAGCAGAGGGCATTGTGTTTTGGATTACTCTTTGAGATTCCCTTTCTAGCTGCTCTTTAGAGGATGGCGTGCATAAAGGCCAAATGTAAACCTAGTTCTTGTCTCCAGGTTTCAGTAATTATTCCCTTTGCTCTCCATCAAGCCCTTGGAATGATAATGTCAGAGTTGTTAGTCCAGTAGCACTAAACTGTCCCTCCTGTTTCCCTTGATCCTGCACAGTATTCTATATAAAAAAACCTTTTATTAAGTTCCTCAAGGGGCTGAGGATATACCTCAGTGGCATGAGCAGCTGTCAGGCAAATGCAGTCATGAGTTTGATTTCCAGTACCAAAAAAATATTAATGACTCAGTTTGAAGGTGCTATACTCTTTCTGCTAGCAGCTGGACTTACCCTGAAGCAGCTGACTTGTAGATGGTAATATAAAAGCTGTGGGCCTCAATAAAAGCATCAAAGAAAATTATAGGACTTGGGACACATTAGTTTTTAGCAGAGGGAAAGGGAAGAGGAACTAGCATAAGATTTTAGAGGACAAAAATGAAAAAACAAGAAGAGGCTCATTAAGTAGGAATTAAATCAGCTGAATAGAGTTACCAGAACCTGAAGAGGAAATTATATCAAAGGTTAAGAGGTCTCTCTGTTAAAAGCTATGTAGAAGTCAAGGAGGTGGAAACGAGAAGTTACTATTAGATTTGGCAAGCAGTACACTTTAAAATGAGTGTTATAGTCTTTGCAGAGGCCTGTTACCTTAATTTCTGTTGGAGTTCACCCCTTTAATAGGGTTTATGGGGTCTTGTTTGACCTGCACTTAGTTTAAATCTTCCAGCCTCTCTGCCTCCAAATCCCTGCCAGTCACCTGCTCTTCAGCCTTTCAAAGACTCCTCACTGACTGTGTCCTCCAGGGCTTTGTTCTTGCTGTCTCCTTTGCCCGAGACATTCTCTCTCCTTTCCCCTCCTTTTTTCATTTCCCTTAGATAGCTACTTTAAATCTCTCAGAACCCTCTGTTATGGTTTAGATCTAGTGTCCCCCAATGCTTCACATATTCAGATGTGGGGGTTTTGGAAGGTGATTAGATCAGGGGTGTACTTAACTCATCAGTGGATTAATCCACTAAATAGTTCAGAGCTGAATATACTGTTAGGAGGTGGTGGGGTCTGGATAGAAAAGGCCCTCTCTGTGGCTCCTCTCTTCAGTCTCTGCTTCCTGGCCACCATGACACATCCTTCTACCATGGCCTTACTGCCACATCCTTCTACCATGCCCTTACTGCCTTGGAGCCAGCCAACTGTGGACTGAATCCTCTAAAAACCATGAGCCAAAATAAACCTCCCCTCCTTTAAATTGTAGATGTTAGGTATTTTGTCACAGGGATGAGAAAAGTGACTGAGGCAAATTTTGGTACTAAAGAATTGTGGTTGTTGTTATGACTGTACTTGACCATGTAATTTAGAAGCCTTTGGAACATGGTTATGAGAGAAATTTGGAGGTGTCCTAGAGAAGGCCTAATCTGGTGTCATCAGTAGTTGATATATGATAGTGGTTAGAGCTCAGAAGCCCAGAGTACTTATACAAATGTAGGTAGTAAGCATCAGATTTAGGAGTATTCAGTTGGCAAAAAGTACTCCATTGACAATGGACTTGATAATGAACTTGAGGCCATTTGTGTTATTATCTGGAAGAAAAGTTATCAGACATTGTAGGAGACTGAGATTAAGGATGGTGGTTAATCTGGCAGAGGAAATTATTACAGCTATTTTTTTATTGAAGAGAAAAAAGACACAGGAAAGAAAGACAAAAAGCAAAAGAGACAAACAACAACGGCAAATCCAAAACAGTAACATTATAGGTTTACAAAAGAAGATGATAAGAATTTGACAATGGTTGTAATATTGCATATCATTACTTTCAACACGATTGTTTAGATTAACAGATATAGACATATGAAACTGTTCTAATCATATGAATATTAACTATTCTTTTTCAATAACTAATACATTTAGTAGAATAGCCATTTTAGCAGTCTTACATATGCATATACACAGATTTATGTCTTTTTCCTTTTCCCTTCCTTCTTTCCTCCTTTCCCCTTTCCCAATTACTTTTGCTCTTTGAGCAGTTTCTTATCCTTACACAGTATTTGTTGTAGATTTTGGATCATATCTACTGTTTTAGTTTCTTACACTAGGGAGACAACATAGTATTTACACATGTGAGTTTGATTTATTTCACTTATGATTGTGGTCTCAAGTTGTGTCCATTTACTTATAAAAGTCTCAATGCAATCTTTCTTGATAGCTGAGTAGTACTCCATTATATAAAAATATCACATCTTTTTTATTCATTCCTTGATTGATGGGCACTTGGGTTGTTTCCAAGATTTGGCTATTACAAATTGTGCTGCTATAAGCACGGTGCACAAATATCACTGTGGTATGATGTTTTCAATTCTTCTGGGAAAATGCCCAGAGGTGGGATAGCTGGGTCAAATGGGATCTCTAATGCTAGCTTCTTGAGGAATCTCTACACTGATTTCCACAGTGGTTGCACCAGTCTACACTCCCACCAATAGTGCATAATTTTTTTGCATTTTTCCCCACAGCCCCTCCAGCATTTGTTATTGGTTGATTTTTTAATCTTGGCCATTCTTTCTGGAGTGAGATGGAATCTCAGTGTTGTTTTAATTTGCATTTCCTGAATGACCATTGATGTTGAACATTTTTTCATATATTTATTTGCCATTTGTATTTCTCTGAGAAGTGTGTATTCATCTCAGATGCCCATTTTTGGGTTGGGTCCTTGAATTTTGGGGGCCTGAATTTTAAAAATTCTTTATATGTTTTAGATAGAAGTCCTTTGTCTGAGGGACAGTTGGCTAAGATATTTTCCCAATTCGTGGGTTTTCTCTTCACTCCATTGGAGATTTTTTTGACATGCAAAAACTTTTCAATAAGATGACATCCCATTTGTTGATTCTGGGAAGTATTTCCTGTGTAGTTTTTGGCAGAGGAAATTTGAAGGCAAACCAACATTCGGGCTGCAGTATGCATACTGTTGGTAGCTTTAAGCCAATATACATTTAGAATCAAGAGCAAATGGCATGGCTGAATGATTTGAAAGTATTGGGTTTTACCAGAAAGAAAGTGCCAGCAAAGTTGGGGCAAAGGAGAGTATGGTTGCTAAGGATTAATGTAAAAAGGAAGTCAAATACTTTGCATCAGGACAATAGTAAAGGTGGCTGGAGTATCTCAGGAATCAGCAAGACTCCACCTTTCACTATCTTAAGTGTGTAAAAGTATAAATATAAACTCCTTTGAAAGAGTTTGCTTTGAGAAAAGGGCCCCCGGGCATTCTACTTAAGAAGAGCTACTTACTTAAAGAAGTTCCTTGGGATTCAGGTCAACATGCTCAGCTATCTAGGCACTTGAATGCCTCTGCAGCCATGATCCAAAGGAGCCTGGCTACTGATCAAGCTGGTGGCAGACCTTGGTGTCATCCATGTGGTGTTAGTATTTTTTTAAGAGCAGAATATATTTATTGAGAGAAAGAATGCTTCTGTCCCAGAGACAGAATGGGTCCTGAGTGAGTTGCTGGTGCTAGTTTTATAGGCATGCAGAACACAACAGTTGGATTAGGGAGGCTGCCATTCAGTTTCAGAAGAAGGCTTGGGACGTCAGGGAGTTTGCTCCTGAGAGGGCAGTGTGTGAAGTTGTGAGAGTGAAGCCAAAATGTTTTGTGGGTCCCAGGAAGCTGGAAATGCCAGAAATATGGATTGTTTGCTGAGGAAAACCACAGATGGTGAGCAGAGCCACCCTAAGAGAGAGAGGCCATGAGGGCTGCAAACAGTAATGCCATGAAGGTAGAGTCCCACAAACTGTTTGAAATTAACATCTTGTCACAACTTGCCTCAGGTGCTGGATGGAGCTACAGGATTTAATGTTTGCCCTATGGGTCTTGCCTTTGTCCCATTCCTTTTTTTCTATAATAACAATAAAAAATAATGATATGTGTGGTGTGGTGTTTTTCATTTTATTGGGAAGATACCAAGAAAGGGG
>RJWM01034903.1:0-19317 GCA_004363535.1 Dasyprocta punctata | reverse complement strand
ATACCTGTATATTTTAATTTTAAATGCCTGCAGATGTTGAATTTTAATCAGAGCATGTCAGATTCTGACTCTGACAAAGGCAAAAATGTGAGATCTGTTTTCTTGAATTGCTTCCACATTTTATGTTTCAGATTTTTATTGCATATAGCACTGCATCATCATATATTTATGTAAAGTGCCAGCATCCATTGCCTTAGCCGGTGCATGATGGCTAACATATAGAACCTCATGCAGGAAAGACTCCTTCTCTCTCCACAGCACAGATTCTCTCTGTGACCTTGTGGGAAGGGAAGCATTTAACCACTCTGTGCTTCAGGTTCCCTGTCACAAAAGAGCAACCACCACTCTTGTTTCTTCTTGAGTTCCTCGAGTGTGGTGAGCACCATTGGAAACACCAATTGAGAAGTGCGCTGTTGGGCAATGTCACCATTGTGCGGCCACCGCAGTGTACGCCTGCGCCAACCTGGATGACGTCGGTGAATCACGCCATAAGACCTCTAGACGCAATCAAGAGCTGTGATAAACAGGAGGTGGATGAGGCTGATGCCGGCGGAACACAGCGTGGTTTTATTGTAAGCATTTTGTACAAGTAGAAGGAGCACACTCTGAAACAATGCCTAAACACATGTACGGTTTAGTGGATAAAAAGCCGGTAAGAGCTGTCTGTTGTCACTGTGAAGTACCGTGTGCTCACACAGTTGTCTGTGCCGTACTCTTATACAACTCACAGCTCTGTAGGTTTGTTCACACCAGCACTGATACACGAATATGAGCATTGTGTGGCGCTGCGTTGTTCTAGTGGCTTTGACATCACCGGGCCACAGGACTACTCAGTTTCGTTATAATCCCATTGGATCACCTTATACAGTCGGCCACACTTGACCAGATTGTCACCCTGCCATGCATGACTGTGTGTGCACGCGAGTATACACTTACTTAGACAGACTGAAAGAGAAGAAGAAAACTAGTGGGAACCAGGCAAATAAGTTTCATCAAGTAAAAATTAGAAATATGTTAAAATCTCAAGTTAAGTTACTTTTAAAATGTATGCATATTTTTGATAGTTTCTATTTTTCTGGAACTTTTTTTCCTTTACATATTTCTAAAGCAGTGTGAAAGCAAAAACCTTAAATTTGCATTGAAATTCAACTGCTGAAAACAATGGCTATAAAGATATATAGAGACACATATATTTATACACATACACATATTTCAAAAAATATCTAAGTCCCCACATTTTATATTTATTTTTCTCTGAACTTTTTTTTGGGGGGGAAGGGAGTACTGGGGAATTGAACCCAGGGTCTTTTCACTGATCGATATCCCCAGCCATTTTTTCTATATTTTGAGAGAGGATCTTGCAAAGTCACTATATTGCCGAGGCTTGGCTCAAACTTGCGATCCTTCTGCCTCAGCCTCCCCGAGTGGTGGAAGGACAGGCAAGTACCACCCCACCTGGGTATCTGAACATTTTGTATGTTAAGACATAAGGTAAGTGCAGGCTGAAGATCTTCAGTACAAAGTCAATTTTCATCTTGATGTTTGTTTCCTTGCATATTTCCTCAAAGACCCATAGCTATTAGGGGCTGTTTTAACTTGTTTTATGCTGCTAAAAAGAAGACTGGGTCATTTATAATGAACGCAAATTTGCTGGCCTGTGGTACTGGAGGCCAGGAAGTATGAAGTTAAAGAGCCAGCATCCGATGATGAAGGAATCTTGCTGTGTCATCACACAAAGGAGAGAAAAGGAAAGAAAGGAGCGAGACCCTTTCAAAAGCCTTTAGTCTATTCATGATGGTAGACCCCTAATGGCCTGGCCACTCCTTATAAGTTCCACTCTTAATACTATTATAATATCAGCTGACTGTCAACATGAGTTTCAGAGGGGCAAACATTTAAACCACAGCAGGGTCTTTTAAATGAAATAACTGTATATCCTTGGCTTTCTTAAATCTTTCCACTCGCTGTCTCTTTTCTACTTTAAGGTCCTCTTTCTGTTTTCTGAGGGAATCTGTGAATTGTTGGAAACAGCCAAGGGACTTTTAAGAACAGTGAAGCTTAGTGTTAAATGTTGAGTTATCTGTCATTTAACCTATTTCCTCTCTGTGTGTATGGTTGATGGCTGATTCATTCATTCATTCATTCCTGGGGATTGAACCCAGGGCCTTGTGCATGCTAGGAAATCTACCATGGAACTATGTACCGCTATTTCTTTCTTTCTTTTTTTTTTTTCAAATGTTCAAGGAACTCTGGTACATAATATTTAGGGAGAAAGTAATGAAGTGGTAGGTCACATCCAGGATAATGTGAGTAAGATGTAGACCACATATTTAGAAATTAAGACAGTCTATCTGCTGAACAGATGTAGTGAAACAGGACTGATTGCTAGCAGTGAAGGGGAAATTACGAATCTCTATCCAACCCATTCCCTCTGTCAAATCACCAATAGATTTATATTTTATATGCTCCTCATATTTACTTTTGTTTTTAAGCAACCTCAGTTATCTGACTCTTTAGGAATTCTACTGTATTATAATACAATGTGTTTTCGCTGGAAATGCTCCTTGGGATTATTTCCGAGCAAAGTGGCCCGGGTGAGAAATGAATCACACTTCCCAAAGAGCCCTAAGCACATCACTTTTGGGTCTTTAGGTCCCTGGATGCTCCTAGAAGTGACCCAGGCACCTAAACAGGTGCAGCAGAAGTTGTACCAACCATTTTTGTCTGGAAATCAAAGGTAGAGAAAGATGGTGTGGAGAAACATTTGGACTGATAAGAAACAGAATAAACATTTGTCGCTATTGTGGGTAGAAGATTCAGAAGAGAAAGTGACATGTCTAGATAGGAGTTCTGGGTAGTTACCTGTGAAGTACATGAAACCTCCCGTCCTCCACCACAAAGTATACAGCACAGGTGTGCACTCTTCTTCAAGACCCCTGCAGTCCAGAACCGTGGCCTGGGATGACTTGTTGACGATGATTAATGTACACCCACAGTCAGACTCATCCATCCCGGATGGGCTGCAAACACCCAGGTTCACCTCCAGTCTCCATTTTCATCTTTCATTCATCTCCTATAAATTTAATTTCTCACTTATTTCTGTACTTTGTACCTCCATTCTTGTGACCCCCCAGAGATGGAGAATCCGTGGATGGGAGGGACTTCAGGGATATTGACTACCTGCTCTCAATTGCATCTAATGATCTCTTTTTCATCCATGCACTTACGTAATAATGGCTCTCTAGTCACGGGGACCCAGAAGAAGTGCTATGTGAGGAAAAGCTCCAGGAATATGGGTGCTAATGGACCCACGTCAGCTTGTCCCTAAGTCTAGCCCTCGGCTTAGGATTCCAGAGTTCACCCTGCGTTTCCCCTCATGATCTACTCCAGACTTTCAGCGCTTTTCCCAGGTTTCTACTCCCATCCTCACTGCCATGCTGTTATTTTCAGGCGCTTGAATAAATAACTCTTGGTAGTTTGAAGGAAGGAGGTATGAGGCTCATTATGTTTGTAGCCGCATCACTTTTCCAAGTGAAAACCAATCAGATTAAAGGAATCATGGGACTTGCAAGGTCCACAGCTCTGTGCCTACAGTAGAACTTAGAGAAGCAGACTCTCTCACCCATCCTCAGTCTGTTAGGCAATCAAATTGGGGATCGCGTGTCTACCAGGTGTGGCTCGCACCCTGGAGCACCACTGCTCACGCCCCTGGCTGCCCATCCGGCACTTGAGTTGCACAGCTTTTGCCCAAGCCGGGAGACTTAGTGAGCAGCACCTGCCTGCTCTCCTCCTGTAACTGGTTTTAATGGCCGGGAAGAAAGGAAGTGAACGTGCTGCCCAGACCTTTAATATTTAGGCTGTTGGCTTTGGCAAAGTTGAAAAGTTACCTGATGTCGTGTTGAAGCCACCCCCACTGTTTCCTGATACAGATTATAAACCAGTGCCTCTGAAAACAGCAGCAAGTGAAGATTACATGCTGCCCTTGAAACAGGAATTGAGAGAAACAATGAAAAGAAAGCTTTCTTTTATTGAAAAATCTGAAGAAAAATTAGATGTTGAAGGGAACGGTAAAAAATACATGCAGGAGTACAAAGCAGACTGGGCACCAGACTGGGGGAGACTCCCCCAGAAAGATGATGCCAAAGGAAAAGTGCAGAAAAGACCCAAAATCCAAAAATACCAAAGGTACAGGTAAAGTCTACTCATTCATCAGTACTGCAGATGTGTTGAAATAAATCGAGGAATTGGAAAAAGAGGGGTGATGGTGAAAAATCCGATGAGGAAAATGAAGAGAAAGAAGGAAGCAAAGAAAAAAAGCAAACAAGGTTATGATGACAATGACGATGACAACGCAGAGCAGAAAGACTATGACAAAGAGGAGCGCGAAGAGGGAAATGATAGCTCAACTCATACTCTGAAGACAGAGATGGTTTTGGTGCTGACAGCTATGACAACATGGATGGAGCAACCTGTTAGCTGTGCAATTTCTCAAACCAGTTTTTATAATTCAGCTTCTGAGTATCTGGACATACTTGATTTGTTTCATTTCTGATAAGGAATGAGTACTTTTTTTTTTTTTTTTTTTGGTCCTTGTCTCAGTGGACAAATACTTGTTACCAAAATATGTAAATCTCCTTTGAGTTTATACAGTGGTTACTTTACACACCAGTCTCTGTTCTGACATTCCTCCTAGTACCTCTGCCATCCCTTTATGACTGCTAGTGGATTTTTGAAAACTTCGTGTTCAAATGTGCCTAAAGAGCTTTCGCCTCTCTTAATCTATGCGTCGATACTTGAACAAATCATTTTTCTTTAACTGCTAATCTTTTCTGAAGATTATGAAGAGTCATAGTGGCTTTCTATAATGTAAAAGTTGACAATACAGCACATGGAGCACTTTAAAAATAAACTTGAACTTTATTTTTATGTGAAATATACTGTACTACTTACTACATTAGGACTACGGAAGTTTACCTGGCCTCTCACAAAAGCAAACTGAAGAGATTAAAAGTTTTGTGATCAAAAACATACGCACAGGGAAAGATGTCCATGTGCATTATACACATTTCACAGCCCACATCTCAGTATGAAGAGGTTTTCATGTTGGGTGAGTTTAATACTTGAATTTGGGGCTACTTCACACCAGACAGTATGTGATCTCACTGTAATAAGTTTGACATCTTCAAATAGTTGAGTTTATGAAAAATTAGACTGAGACATCTCATTTAATGTTGTACTTTATAGAGGTGTGGAGTAAGTTCCGGTTCTATCAGTTTCACTGTAGCAGACTAAGTACGAGCTTGGTAAAGGGCGAAGGCCTTTGCTGTTTCTCTGGCCTCACACACTGTATGGTTGGTTCTATAATAATGCAGAATGAACTCAGGTCATTTTGAAATTAAGATTAATCCTTTCTAGCTCCCCTTCCACTTCATACTTTGCAGAGAAAATGCCTAGAAACCTCAGCCTCCATAGAACTAAAAATGCCAAAGATTTTCAAGAAAATTCATATTACATATTTCAAAAACAACTTAATATCACGCACACACACACACACACACACACACACATATATATTTTTCTCTTTGGGAAGTTATCACCCATTTGCCTGAGCACCAGAGCCCTAAATTCTATTTCTGCCTATAATATTGGATTCAGCCTTGAGGCTGAACACGGTTAAGTTTCTGTGCCTTAGTTTCTCCACTTGTAAACAGGTTCTTATAAAAGTTTTTTAAATACCAGAATTTCACCTTATGTATACATTCTCTTTACTTATAGACAGGAACAGGTCTTAAATTTGGTTCTTACCTTGTAATCAGTCAAAGCTGTAACTGAAAACACAGTTTTAAGAAACATGTTTTCCTCAAAAAATACATTGCTGTAATCAGAATTTTCCCATCTTGTTATTTGTAGGGAAAATTTGCATTGTCCTCTGTGATTTTGCAGCATGAGTCTCTCAGGCAAAAGATCACTTTTAATGGCAATACTTCCTCAAATAATTCTAGATGGGTCAGAACTCCATCTTCCCAGTTTAGTGCTATATTCACTATATGGGACTTCTTGTTTAAAGGAGCTTACCGAACTTTAAGACTCTCAATTTAAACGAAGTCTTCAAGTTGCAGTCTACTCAGAATAGAAACTTCACATGAAAATTTTCAGTAATAATAGCAGAGCTGTTATTTGGGAATGATAATTAACGTAATTGTTTTATTCTTACAACTTCTCTAGTATCACAGCCAAGTACTACTGTAGTTCAAAGGAATCGTATCTCTACACTGTTTTCTTGCTTTATTACAAATGTGCCAGTAACTACTTGAATCAGGCAAATACACCGAAGATAAATTATTTCTTTTCCTAGATTTTAATCCACCTTCCCTGGGACAGTCTTTCAGATTGTGGGACAGTCCCTTTGGGCAAGCATTTACCCTAGGAGACCCCAACTAGGCATATTCTTTCTCCTTTTAGAAGGTATTTGTATAATTTTAAAGTATATAAATTGTGAGGACAGAATCTGCAGGTTGTTTTATTTACCAGCATAAACGTTATTTTTCTGGCTTAAGATCTGACACTGTGAAGTTACTCCATAGGAAAACGAAAAGTATTTTGCAGCAGTAGCTTCTTTATATATGCAAAAATACTTATTGGTAAAGTGTCTTTAAAATTATTAAAATAAACAAAACTGATTGCTATCATGCTTTTTCTCTTGTATTTGTTTACACATTAAATTCTTTCAATAGAAGAAAAATTGGACAGATTGGACAGACACCATCACCATCAAAGGAAATAATGACCAACCCCTCTCAATCAGATGTTCCTTTTGAAAACATATCTGTCTCTCCCCTCAGGTTGACGGGAGCAAGGGTAAAAATCTTGGCTTGTTCCATTATTGCTTTTAGGAGTCTTCTCAACTGCCAAGAACTGCAGTCTGTCCTCAGTCTGCCTCTGAGCATCAGATCTGCCCCAGATGGACAGGACACAGCTCCTGCTCACTGGACAGCTGGGGACAGCCATGGTCTTTTAACCGAGCAGCAACACTGGGACTCCTTCCTTGGCCTCAGCCTTTCAGAGGACCACTGGCCAAGGGGAGGAGAAACCACTTGCCCCACTCAGTCTGGATGATCTTGCCTGATTGTCCAGCACCAGGCCTTTGGCTTTAAAAGGGACGTTCTCCCTGGGGGGCAGACACAGGTTCCACCTCCACCATCCTTCTGTAATTTCTCCAGTTTCAACACATAGCTTCCAAAGGCAGGAACAATAGCCCTGCTTGCAGGTGCTCTTGAAAATTGGCAGGGTGTAATTTATAGACCTATCTTTGTAAACCAGGACGCAGTATTCCAGGCTTTTGCCATGTGCGAAAAATAGTGAAACAAAATATTTAACATTTATTTTAAGAAATAAAGTAGGATCGTAGTATAGTGGAATTCCTCCTTGTTCCTTTCCTGCCCCATCTTCATCCTTGCCTCCTGGTATTTGCTCCTCCTGTGCCTGTCCTTATATTATTAGCACATATATTTCATTCTCGAGTACTATATGGCGATTTCATTGTATGTTGGAAAAAGTTGGACAAATGCCATCACATTAACCGTGTTCACCTGAAATTTAATTTTTTCCTTCAATATTTTGTTTGTGAGATTAACCCATGTTGAAATATATAGTACATAACATTCAATTATGTAACTATACTAAAATGTACTTAACCATTCTTCGGTTGATGGACATTTATGTTGTTTCCATTTCTTTCGCCGCTACAAAAATGTTGCAATGGACATTCTTATCCATATTTTGTGTACATACGTGAGATTTTCTCTAGCATATACATGTAACAGTGAAATTCCTGAATTAAGTTCTATTTGTTTTTGACTCAAGACCAAATAAAAAGTTGATTTAAAGGGATGTCGCAGCTTTTCCTTTAGTTAAAACATTCCATCAAGCCTCAATTTTGCCACTCCACCACTTTTCCAATGAACTTTGGTTGCTTTTTTTGTTGTTGTTTGGTTTGTTTTTTGAGACAGAGTCTCACTATTCATTCCACGATGGCCTTGAACTCATAGCGATCTTCTTGCCTCAGTCGCCAAATGCAGGGATTGCGGATGCATGCTGCTATACCCCGCTTTGGTGAGATTTAATAGTTTTTAAAGGCTGTGGAGAGTTTGAAGGAAGAGGGCAGCTGGGAGATCAGTCTGCTTGCAGTCTCCTGAAGTCCCCAATGCGGACTATGGAGGCCCTGCGCAGCCCCTTACTGCTTTGAGCCTGGACAACCATTGCAAGTCTCCCAGCTTCACTTTGTCATTTGCTCCAATCTATCCTTGCAGATTAATCTTCCAAAAATTAGTTTGTGTGTGTGAGTAGGTGGTGGTAGTACTGGGGACTGGGGGTTGAACTTAAGGAATGCTGAGAAACATCCCCAGACCTTCCATTTTAAATTAGGTTGGCCTTGAACTTGTGATCCTCCTGCCACAGCTTACCAAGTAGCTGGGAGTACAGATGTACATTCCACACCCAGCCCTATGATTCCCTTACATGTGTTTATGAGACACCAGAGAAAGTCATGCATTGAAATCTTCCCAAATAGACCCTAATCAGTTTCTCATCTTGCTTTCTAGGCCTCTCCTAAAATAAAACAGAACAACAATAACAACAACAAAAACAAAAAAGATTTTGTGAAAAAGAAATGCTTCTTGTTCCCAAAGAGTTCTGAACTTATTTTTTCTCTTTAACAATTTCCCTCTCCTTTTCAGTTATCCAAATTCTATGTTTTGAAAGAATTTGTATTCCATCATTTCTACACAGCCTCCTCCTGCTGCCCCCACAGTGGCTCGTGACATCTGCCCCGTACAAATCCCTCAGTGCATGTGCTCTTCCAGGAGGCAGCAAATTCTTTGCTTCTAGAAATACTGATGCTGAGGTAGTTAAGGGATTCTCTCATGGAAGGAGATAATGGATTCTTTTTTTAATGTCAAGAGTTTCTTTCAATGGTAACCTAGTTGTCTGTATAATGTTTTGTGTGGATGCTTTGAATTCTAATTTTGCTTTTATATTTTTATTTAATTTTAATTCCTTCACCAAACTGGGCAATGGTGATGAAATTTTATCAATATGACCCTGCAATCTGAAGTCCTTCTCAAAGAAGATACTTAATATGTTCAGAAGCAGAACTGAAATTATTATTATTATTATTATTATTATTATTATTTTGGTACCAGGGAACGAACTCATAGCCTCGTGCTTGCCAGGCAGGTGCTTAAGCCACTGAGCTAAATCCCCAGCCCTATTTTTTGAGACAGGGTCTCACTGTGCAGTTCAGGCTGACCTTGAACTCACTTTGTAGCCCAGGCTGACCTCAAACTCACAATGATCCTCCTGCCTCAGCCTCCCAAGTGCTGGGATTATAGGCACGCACCACCACGCCTGGCTAGAAGGGAAATTATTGTCTTCACTTACACTTTTTATTTTTATAATTTAAACATATCTGGCAGAGTTATTTTCTAAAACCAGCTGCAATAATAGTTTCTATTACATACATTTTTCTTGAAGCTTGCCATTTTAGAAATGCAAAGTCTATCTATGAGCTTCCTCCTTGGAAGTTGGGCGTGCTGTATGACTGCTCTAATCACTAGAATACAGAAGAAATGAAACTAGATAAATTCTAAATATCACATTGTTCCATCTCATTCTCTCGGTTATGTTGTGCTTTGAATTTAACTGCTGTTCTCTGAGGAGACTCAGATTAGTCCAGGTAGAGAGAACCTCAGAGAGAGAGGTCGTGAAGCTGTCAACCCAGAAAGGTACCAGCCTCCACCACCAGAGATGTGAATGAAGATGCCTTCAAACGCTTGTAGCCCCAGCCATTGACCCCATTCTACCAATCTTCCCAGCTGAGGCCCCAGATGTTGTGGAGGTGAGACACATCATTGTTTCCAGGCTTTGCTTGAATTTCTGATCCACAGAATCTGTGGGCATTTTATGTTCATTTCTTTTTTTATTACTCAAGTAGGGGGTGATTTGTTAGACTGTCATGGAGGACGAGGTAGCAGTTACTCTATAAAATTCCTTGAGAAATTTCTATTGAAACCTTGGGTCTAGATAAAGCAATGTCATGAAGGTATATCTGAATTTCCACTTGCACCTTAGTTTTTATGGTAGACGCACTTATTTCATCATCTTCCTCGCAACAGAATTATAGGACTGTCCCGCTAGATGAATTTACTGTCTTGAAGAATGCAGTTTGCTTCCTTCTTCATCAGATTCTATCAAGTAAATCTGTTGACAGGCAAAAGTGGGTTTAAAAACCATCATTCCTATGTTACTATTATTCTCTTCAAAGTAGAGGAGTAAGAGTTTCTTTATGTCAAGGGGCTTTTAATAGATCAAGTGTTAGCTGCTGTTTCAGTTTGTTTGAGTATCTTATGACAAAGCACTTCTAAATTCTCTTGTACGACATGAAGTTTGTCTTTGGCTGACTGAGAGCACAGTATGCTATCATATAATTACTTTTTGAGGACAAATATAAAGGGCGAGAACATGGCATCGTATACCTGGTGTTCTTTCCTAAATCTCTCATGGCCACATTTTCACCATAGTTGATCCACTGTCAGGGATATTTACATGATCATTTTCTCAGCTGATTGTCTCACTCTATAAATATTTCTTTAATCAAACTCATTAGGTTAGCTGTGAGACACTCAGAAAGCTCTTGGCAGCCAAGCAAAGCAGAAACAGAATAAACTTTATTTATTTATTTGTTTATTTGTTTATTTATTAATTTTGGTACCAGGGATCGAACTCATGATCTCATGCTTGCCAGGCAAGCACTTGTGCCACTGAGCTAAATACCCGGCCTTAACAGAATCAAATTTATCATTCACTTCTGAGTCTGTCAAATGTAAGAAAGATTTCTTCCTCTGTCTTCATTTCCGAAAGCTGATGTACAAAAATATATGGAAGCATCATATTTTGGATTACTGACCTTTTTGTGTACAGTAGAGATACAATATAAAAGTCATGTTTTCCTCCTGTTTTCTAGAAGGAATTTTTGGTCCTTTAGGATACACAGTTCAGGCAAATCTCCATATTCAGTTACCTTCAACTATCAAAAATTGTTAGTTGGGTCTATAAAGAATATTTTCCTTAAAAATATAATATCACAAAATAAAAAAAGTAATTATCTTCATATAGCATTTTTAAAATAGTTTGATCAGTGAAAGGTGTATGATTTCTCATTGTATAAAAAATGCAACTTATTTTTCACTAATACTTTCTTTTCATATTATTCTATTCTTCATTTCATTTCAGATCAAAGATGACTAATGGTTTCATAGGCTGTTATTTTAGAGTTTATCTTCTTCATGACTTTTCAAAACATTTTATTCTGAATAATTATAGAGTCACAATGTCAAGAACAAGAATTTGATAATGTGTGTGGAGTTTATAACATTTTATTGCTTATGTAGATTTATGCAAGCATTGCCACAACTGATATACAAAACTATTTCACCAT
Source organism: Dasyprocta punctata (assembly GCA_004363535.1). Classification (NCBI taxonomy): domain Eukaryota; kingdom Metazoa; phylum Chordata; class Mammalia; order Rodentia; family Dasyproctidae; genus Dasyprocta; species Dasyprocta punctata. The sequence continues at coordinate 7,823 of RJWM01034903.1, read as the reverse complement.
GATGGGGGTCTACCCATTATCCATTTTTTTCTCCCTCTGTTTTTCCTAACTCTGGTCACCACTCATTTAATTCCATTGGTAATTTGGTCATTTTGAGAGTGTTATGGAAATGAAATTATACAGGGTGTAACCTTCAGAGGGTGTTTTTATTCATCAGAATGCCTTGAAGATTCATTCACATTGTTCTACAGACCTATAGTTTGTTTCCTTTCATTGTAGGTTAGTAATCCATGGGCATATCACAATCTGCTTAATCATTCACCTATTAAGGGATGTGATAGTGAACTCATTGTGTCACTTGAGTAAGAAATGCTCGAATAAATTGGATCAGCATAGTTCTGGGTGTAGCTGAAGGGATTTACGGAAGAAAGAAGACCCATATGGGTGTGAGTGACAGCAACCAACAGGTTTGCCACCTAAATGGAAAAAAAGGGAAGGGGAGGATGAACACTCGCTTCTGTTTCTTTGGAGGAACTCCAGTCTTCTCCATCACTTTGGACATTGTCTCCTGGCTTCCAATGCAGAATCTTCAATCTCCTGGCACAGACCCTTCACCTTTCAACTAGATCCTTCAGATCTCCAGTGCACAGATAGACATTTTGCATTCCCCCACTCCCTGCTCCAGCTGACTCTGTAGGTGGCCGTTGTAAGCCAGTCTTGTAAATTCTTATGTATTTTATATCTTGCATTAAATCGGTTTCTCTAGCAATCACTGACTGATACAAGGAACACTTTAATTATTACAATTAATATGCTATAGATTTTTGTAAGATACAATTTTTTATTTTTCTAAGTCAAATCCCCAGGAACACAATTTCTGAAGTGGTTTGTTAACTATGTGTTTAGTTTGTAAAGTAATTTCAAACTATTTCTCACCAGAACTGTATGAAAGATCCATTCTGAGTTAATTTGCATATAAAGATTAGAATTCAATTGATATTTTTCCTATAGAAATTAAAAGGTTTTAGCACTATTACTTGAGGAGGCTATTCTTCCTTCTTTGAATTAAATCTGCACCTTTGTCAAAAATCTATTTGTCATACTTGTTTGATTCTATTTTGTGGTTCTTTATGCTGTTTCATTAATCTTTGTGACTGGCTCTTTCTCAATACTACATAATGTTGACTAAGATAACTATATAACAAGCCTTGACTTTAGGTAAAGTGATTCTTACCACATTTTTCTCCTTTTGCAAAAACTGTTTCAGCTATATTCTTTGTCTTTCCATGTATATTGTATAACAATCTTGCCTGTATGTACATTTTTATTGCTGTGCTTTTTTGTAAGACTTACGGTAATCATGTACAGTTATACCTTCGCACTCAGCTGCTATGAAACTTGTTGAATTTGGTACCTGACACATTTTGATGCAAAAATTTTGTCCCAGTACTTGTGGTTTGTTTGGTACTTGATACACAAGGTAGAACTTGTTGTTGATTAGTTCACAATTCACTACTCTTTCTAGTCAAAACAAATTGTTTGGTACTTGTTTTGGTACTCATCACAACTTTTGGAACCAATTAATGATTGTATATTTGTTTGGTGAGGAATCAGCATCATTACTATATTGAATATTATAATATATGAACATGGACTGTTTCTCCAATTACTTAGGTCATTTTGATTTTTCTCATCATTATTTTGAAATGTATATATCACGTGGATTATTCAACTTTCACCTTGCTGCTCCAGAATACTGATGCCTAATATTTAAAGGAACAGAGGTTTAATTTGGCTCATGGCTTCAGAGGGTTTAATCTATGGTTGGCTGGCTCCAAGACAGGAAAATCATGATGGAAAGGAGTGGGACAGCAAAATTGCTCATTTCATGTAGACTTGGAAGTAGAGCAGGAAAACAGGGTCAGAGAGGAGGGGAGCAGGGACCAGATAAACCTCAAGGTAATGCCTTCATGACCCATCCAGACCCAACCAGAAGTATGATTTAGTAATCACCTAGGTGGCTCCCAAACCAGTTGTGTTGGCAACTAAGCTTACCATCACTGCATACAAATCCTGTGGTTTGGATTTTGTTTTCATTAGACTGATACCTAAGAGTTTCTTTATGTTGAGTGATCATAAATTAATTTTGGTGTCCATGTGTTCTTTTCTGGTACATAGAAACATAACTGATTTTTTTTTTTGTATCAGTCCATTTTTGTTACATTAACCAAATACCCAAGGCTGGGCAAATTGTAAGAGAAAAAAGGATTATTTAGCCCACAGTTTTGGAGGCTAAAATATTTAAGATCAGGTAGCCTATCTGATTCTGTTCGGCTCTGTTGAGGATCCCCTCAGCTATGTCACAATGTGGAAGAGAAGAGGAAAGGGAATGTGTGCAGAAGGTGAGAAGCATGTAAGTGACAAGAGCTATCTCACTCTATGTGCCCAGCCTTGAAGTGTCTAAGCACAATGCCCCCATGACCTAATTATCTTTTTCTAAACCCCATTTGTTAAAGGTGTTACTGTCTTTTAATATCAGCACACTGAGGTATCCTTTCTGAACTCCCATCTCACTCCCAGGAGTAATTTTCAAAAATGATTCTTGTGGATTTTTCTCTATATATGATCAAGTCTAGTATCCCCTCCCTTGCCCTCCCCTCTCCTCCTTCTTCTCTCTCCCCACCCTCCCCTCCTTTCTTCCCCTCCTCCTCTTTTCGCTCTTTTTTCTTCTCTCTCTTTCTTTCTCTTTCAGATCTATATACCTTTTATTGCCTTATTGTACTAGAAAACACTTCTTGCTCTATGTTGAATAAAATGGTGAGAATACACAACAACCCCTTATTCCCAAATTTAAGGGGACAACACTCAGTCTTACATTGTTAAGTATAATGTTAGCTGTTGGTTTGTTTTTTGTGGTTTTACTTTATTTTTTAATGTTATGGTTTGTGTTTGGATGGCCCCTCAAGCCTCATGCAGCCATGGAGGTGACTGAGTCTAGCGTTTGTGATTGGCTCATTGTCTAGTGCTGGGATTAGTAGTGTGAGTGCTGCTCCCGCCGAGGGGTGGAGCCAGCATTCTATATAAGGGAGGGAAGGAGATGGACTTTCCCTTTTATCCTTTTAGCTCTTGTCTCTTGTGGCTGCCTTGAATGGCTGCCTCTTAACCACACCACCCTGCTTGGAGCCAGTTGAGTATGAACTGAAACCTCCAGAAACTGTAAGCTAAATAAACCTTTCCTCCCTTCATTTTGAGCATCAAGTATTTTGTCTCAGCAATGAGAGAAAAGTAACCAAGACATTGTAGATGTTCAAGTTGAGAAAGTTCTTATTTTTTTGAAAAAAAAATTAAACTAGGTGTGCTAGCACATGCTTGCAATCCCAGCACTTGGGTGTCTGAGGCAGGGGGATTGTCACAAGTTTGAGGTTAGCTTGGGCTACATAGTGAGCTTGCAGCCAACCTGAACTACTCATGGAGACTGTCTCAGAAAAAAAAAAATGAATGGGAATGAGTGTTAAATTTTGTCAGTGTTTCTGCATTAATTGATAATATCACATGGTTTTCCTTTTCTAGCCTTTAGGAAAATTATATAGACTGATTTCCAAACCTGAACTAGCTTAACATACCTGGATAATTTCCATTTGATCATGGTTTATAATTCTTTTCATACATTGTTCAATTTTAGTTGCTAACAATTCCTTAAGCATTTTAACTTCTCTACTTATAAGGGATATTAGTCTGAGTGAGGTGTGTGTGTTGGGAGTTTTGAGTTGATTTTGCTATCAGTGTAATCCAGCTTCATTAATTGAGTTCAGAAGAATTCTCTTCTATTTTCTGGAGGTTGTAATATAAAACTGGTGCTAATTATCATTTAAACATCTGATAGAATTCTTCAGGGGACTATTTGGGTCTAGACATTTCTGGGAGCTTTAAAATTATGAATTAAATTATCTTAATAATTATAGATCTAACCAAATTATCAATTTCCTGTCAGTGAACTGTGGTACTTCATAGTTTCATGGAAATTGGTCCATTTCGTCTAAGTTGGCAAATTCATTTGTATAAAGTTTTTTATAGGGTCTTCAGGATCTCCAATGACATTGTTGCATTTTGAAGATTAATAAATTGTGTCCTATCTCCTTTTTCTTTTTTAATCTTACTAGTGGATTATCAGTTTTATTGCATTCTCAAACAACTATTCCTTCGATTCATTGATTCTTAGCTATTTTTTCAATGTCATTGATTTGTGTTGTTATGTCTTTTATTTCCTTTTTCCTGAACTTTGATGTCTGTCTGCCATCTGTCATTTAACCGTTTGCTCTCTATTTTATCTTGTATTTTAGTTTTTTTGAATCTTCCCCCCCCACCATGGGAACAATGAATATTATTCTCAATATAATTTTCCTTTGTTAATTTGGAGATCTTATATTTCTTTTTGTTACCTTAGAAACAGTTAACCCTATCTTTTGGGAAATATCTTCTTTATTTGCCTAAATTATATAAGAAACTTGTAATACTTTATCTCTGCTGAAAGCTCTCTCAACATAAGTGTAAAGTAATATATTTTTGTGCTATCTTTCTTTACAATTACACAACATATTAGTGCTGTGTATATTGCCACTATTTCTTTCAATTTATACATTTACTAAATACTCTTATTTCTTGTTTCTTGCATCTAGGGCTTTCCATCTAGGATCACTCTCATTTTTCAGGGGACTCACCTTTAAAATTTTCTCTGGTTAAGAAATGTTGTCAGCAAAATCTCTCAGCTTTATTTAATAAAAAGGTCTATTTTATCTTCACTTTGAAAGATAATTTCACTGGAAAGAAAATTGTAAGTAGTTGTTTTTTCAGTACTTTGAATATATTCTGTCTTTTGGTTTTCATGATTGTTATTTACAAGTCAGCCCTTAAGTTATTTATTATTCCTCTGAAGGAACTCTGTCTTCTTTCCTGGCTACGTTTAAGATGATTTCAATGACATATCTACCATAAATATATATGCTCCTGACAATATACTCTCAACACTTACCTAGCAATTTTTCACAGAATTGCTGAGAGAAATCAACCTGTAATTGTAACTGAAAGTTTTAACACATGCTCAGGAAATTGAAGATCAAAGCAGATTTTAAAAAGCAGTTTATTTTGAGCTGGTGATTTAGCTTAGTGGTTTAAGTGCCTGCCTGGTAAGCATGAGGTCATGAGTTTGATCTCTGGTACAAAAAAAAAATTCTTTTTGAGATCAGAAAAATATTATTAGTAAGTGCAAACTACTAAACACAGATGGGATCTTACCCAGCAGAAAGAGAATACTATTTGTATTCAGGAATACATGCAAACGCCTACAAAACATGCTGTGCACAAAACAACTGGAACTGTTCATAGGCTCTCCCACGAGACTAAAAAGCCTCAGGAAATTATTATTACACAGAATTTACTCTCTAAATACACTGTTGAAAATTAAAAACTACACCAAAAAAGCTAACTTAAAAATCTCTTCAGCTTCAATATGAAATAACCCTTGGGAATGGACAATGTAGTTTCCTTCTTTTTCCTCCTTACATTTCCTTGGCTACATCTAAGATTTCTCATCCCTACATGGTCTAGCTGAGAGGGAAATGACAGACTCTTATATAGCAAGTGATGCTGTCATTTGGTATAAAGTTGGCTGAGGGAAACAGGAGGAGAACCCTTTCCAGTTTTCCTGAGACAGTGCTGGTTTATACTTATTGTCCCAAAGTAATTATTAATAGCACTCATTTATACTCTTAAAATATCCAAGTTTGGCTACTCTTCTCAAAGCTGATTCCTTTTTTTATTTGCCTTTTTGTTTTATTTTTAAACTTTTTGCTAAATCTTCAGATAGTTCTCTCAGTGGGCACCATGTTCAATGTTTTTTTTTTTTATTTTAAAGAGGATAAAACTAAAGAAAATAAAACAGAATAAAACTAATAAAAATAAACCGGTATAAGTGATGCAGGACTTCAAAACCTTATGAAATTAACAATAGTTACCATAATGCCTTTTGTTTTTTTCAAAATAGCTACATATACCTTTGGACATAGTAAAAATTGAACAGAACAGAATAGAATAGAAACAATAAAAACAAAACAATGAATGCAATAAAGGACTTCAAAACAAGCCAATAGTAAATCCAAAATGGCTACTGTAATATGTCTTGCTATCTTTCAAACAGCTGCTCATGTCATCAAATTTAACAAAATCAAACAAAACAAAAGAGAATAAAACCCAACCCAACAAAACAATGAAAATGATATGGCTTCCCGGCAGGAATCACTTCCTGGTGAGGCCTGGTTCTCTCCCTCCACAGTCCACAAATGGCACTGACTCACAGAGAGAGGCTTGGGTGTGGCTGTCCCCACTCCAGCAGTAGTCTGTGCATGGTGCTGGTTTCCAGGTAGGGATCACCTCCTGGTAAGGCCTGGTCCTCTCCCTCTGCAGTCCGTGAATGGTGCTGACTCCCACATTCAGTGTCTTTGTGATAGTTATTTGCAACCATTTCCACAGTTTTTAAGACTTGGATGCCTTCTTTTGGTTTTTTGGTGCTCAGTCCATCTATATTTCTAGATGCTTTTATTTTGCAAAACCTTAAACAACGCTTCCTAGCTTGCTCTCAGATTTGGTCTATCTCTGGTCCATGAGAAACCTTCACACCCCCACCCCCAAAGACTCCTCTGGAACTGCAAACTATTTCCATCCCATTGCGACAGGGTGTTTTAACACCATTAGTGTGTGTTAGTTGTTAGTTTTCTGTGTCCCGTCCAAATGAGGACTGTATGGGTGGCTGAGTGATGTCATGGAAGTCTATCCTCACAAGGATGCTATGAGAGCAGTGCTCCTCACTTCTCTCCCTTTGGGGCAGGAACACCAGAAACAAAGCAAGAGCTCTCTCAAGAAATACCTTCTTGAAAACCCTCTTGATATCCTGATCTTTCTAAGGTTTGGGTGCTCTGGCAAGAGACCTAGAGTTATGGAACTGGGACTAGGCCATTCCATCTCTAAAGATAAACATACAGAAGACTGTCTCACTCTTAGTGTGAATCTACCCTATTCATTCCATGAACAAAACTGACACAGTGACACTATCCTCTTTACAGCCTATTACACTTTCAATGGAGAGGGAAATAACTTACTTTAACAAAGTCAGATTACCCTATGCAGAATTTTCTGCAATGCAGTTTTAAATCAATAATATTCTCTAAGCAAATATAGTCATTTATCACTTAACTGTAAGGATATGTTGAAATGTATCATCATGTGATTTGTTGTTGGGTGAACATCACAGGTGTACTCAAACAGCTAAGATGACTATGCACTCACTGTGAGATGTAATCTATGGTACTGCTGTCTTTGACTAGACATCTCTGTGTGCTGCATAACTGTATGGGACAAGTCAATATAGACCTCTTTACACTCAATTCAAGAGTAATAAAAGCTTTTCTTTCCCCTTTAGCAGGGACTCTTCTGAGATGAAACCATACAGGAGACTCCTATGCAAGTTGTTGCCTGGGACGCATTCCACACAAAAGATACCTGGGGAAGCCCTTTCGCTTTTCCATCCTGAGGTGCTGCTGGTGGCAGTGGCAGCTGCTACTTCTCTCTGCACGTGGAGCAGCTGGTTGCTATGTCATGATTCCCGTCACTGTTGTCCTGAAATATTCAAGGTTGGTGTCGGGCGCCTATCCCGGCCGGTAGGAAGGCACACAACAGAATCACAAGCGACACAGCAGAAGACTTTATTCAGCTCGGAGCCAGCTGCAGCGGGAGACCTCTACATGCCCACCGCTGGTGGGTCCTATGTGTCCCCGCGGAGGTGCCTCACACACGTCCGCTCCCCGCGGCTCTCAGCGTGCACTCTCGCCGCC
>RJWM01034902.1:0-19351 GCA_004363535.1 Dasyprocta punctata | reverse complement strand
AAAAAAAAAAAAAAAAAAAAAAAAAAAAAAAACCAGCAAGGGACCATGAAAAATCAATCCAACAGCTGCCACATGATGCAAAGAAGAATAACGTAAGATTGATAGAAACCAATGAAAAAATCAGAAGCTAGCACAAAGGACATAAAAACCTGTACATGGAAGTAAAGGCAGAAAACTTTCCAAACAGGGAAAAATAATTTGACATGCAGATAACTGAGGCATATAGAACTCCAATAAGCCATGACCAGAAAAAAACTACACCAATACCTTTAATAGCCAAGAGGCCAGAAAATCAACACAAGAACAAAATATTAGAAGCTATTAGAGAAAAGAAACAAATCACCTATGAAGGAAAGCCCATCAGAATCACAGCAGTCTTCTCAACACAAACTTAAGTCAAGGAGACTGTGAAGAATTTCAAGGCCTACAAGAAAACAACCTCCAACCTAGAATGATCTACCCCACAAAATCATCTTTCAAACTTGATGGGGAAATAAGATACTACCAGGATAAAGAACACCTGAAGAAAGTCATGACCACCAATCTAGCACTGCAAAAAGTTCTGAAGTATATTCTAGAAAAAGACAACAAAGACAACAATTACATGAATTCCAACAGAATGAATCCACTAGGCAAGGCAAGCAATTAAACAGAGTGAAAAGAAAGGAAACCAGTAACAGAAAATAATATGATAAGGATAAGTCAATAAATATCAGTTATAACCATCAATGTAAATGCTCTCAATCTACCAACCAAAAGAAGACTGGCAGAATGGATTAAGAAATAAAACCCAACAATATGCTGCATACAAGAAACACATTTAATGCAAAAAGAAATTCACAGGCTGAAAGTCAAAGGAAGGAAAATAATACTCCATGTGACAGGAACCCAGAGAAAAGCAGGGGTAGCTATTATATTTGCAGACAAACTAGACTTCAAAGCAAGACTTACCAGAAGAGACAAAGAACGTCACTATATACTTGTTAAGGTAACAATTCGACCCAGCACTTGGAAAGTTAAACTGCAAGTTCAAGACCAGCCTAGGCTACAAAGTGAAGTCAAGGCCAGCCTGAACTGCATAGTGAAATCCTGTCTCAAAAAGACCCAAAAAAAGGGTGGAAGGGGAGACAATCCAAGAGGAAGAGGTAACAATCATAAATATATATGCACCAAATACCAGTGTGCCCAACTATATAAAACAAACATTAATGGACTTGAAAAATCAAATAAGCACTAATACAATTAAAATGGGGGACCTCCATACTCCACTGTCACAAATAGATCAACTAGACCAAAAAAAAAAAAAAAAAAAGAAATCTTTGAATAAATGGACTTAGTAGATATCTATGGAGTGTTGTCACACACCACAACAGAATACACAATCTTCCTAGGTACACAAAACTCTAAATAACTCCAATATACACACATACTAGCCCATTGTATGTGCTAGTAACATGCTTAAGTAAATGCAAAGGAACTGAAATTATACCACGCATGGTATCAGATCATAGGGGAATTAAACTGGAAATCAATGGCAGCAGAAACCACAAAAACTGCATAAACACATGGAAATTAAATAGCACCCTCTTAAACAGCAATGGTTCACAGATGAAATTAAAGAGGAACTTAACACAATTAAATGACAACGGGGATACAACATACCAGAAATTACAGGATACAATGAAAGCAATCCCATAAGGGTCATTTATAGTAGTGAATTCCAGCATCAGAAAAACAAAACAAGCTCAAATAAATAATCTAGTGTTGAACTTTAAGCTTCCAGAAAAAGATAAGTTAAACTCAAAGTGTGTATGAGGGAGGAAATTATAAACATTAGAGCAGAAACTAATGCAACTGAGACTAAGAAAACAATACAAAAGATCAATGAATTGAGCTAGTTCTTTGAAAGATAAAATAAAACAGACAAACCTTTAGCCAACCTTATCAAAAAAAGGAATGAAAAGACTCAAATCCACAAAATTAGGAATGAAAAGGGAGAAATCACAAGATCCTGTAGTAATCCAGAAACTCATCAATATCTACTTTGAGAACCCATACTTAAAAATGGAAAACGCAGAACAAATGAATAGATTCTTTGATACTTATGAACTATCAAAGCTGAATCAAAAAAATATAAAAACTCTAAATAACTCAGTATCCATTAATAAAACTGAAGAAGTAATTTAAAAACTACCAACAAAAAAGCCCGGATCCTGAGGAATTCATTGCTGAATTCTAAAAGAATGTAGAGAAGATCTAATGCCATTACTTTTCAAACTTTTTAATGAAATTGAAAGCGAAGCAACACTCCCAAACTCATTCCTAGAAACAACCATCACCCTGATACCAAAACCAGAGAAGGATCCAACCAAAAAAGAGAACTACAGGATAAATTCAGGACATGTTTAGGTAAATGGATTCACCTTGAGACCATAAGTGAAATAAACTGGACACACATGTTTAAATACCGCAGTTTCTCTCATGTGAGAAATCGAAAGCACAAATAAGGATCAAAATGGATGATAGATACTGCAAAGTGGGAAGAAAATGTTCAAATGGGAAGGCGAATGGGGAGAGGCGAGGAAAGGGAAAGGGAAAAAAATGAGACTAGAAGAAAAAAAATAGAAACAAAGCTTTTGTAAAGAAGGAGGGAAAGTAGGGTTGGAGGATGGGGGAAAAAGAATCAAAATATATTATGTAGAGGTACTAATTCCCTAAGATAAATACTATCTTTATGTGTATTAACAGTGTACCAATAAATTTAATTTAAAAAATTTTTTACAAAGCACTGCAGGTTTAAAATGAAAGCTGCAGAGATGATACAAAATGAAGCCTTTGAGTCTTTAAATTTCTGCTGGAAAGCAAGCTAAGAAAACTATGTAGCTGAAAACATGGACTATTTTTCCTGGAAAAAGAAACGATGAGTAATAGGATTAGATCAAGAATCCAGAGGGAGGAATCAAGAGCCACAGAGAAGAACAGATCAGAGTAAGTCTTAGTCAAGGAACTTTCAATATTTGTTCAGAAAAGTACCAGAACTGCTGTAAATGAGCAATGTTTTTGTGTCTCTCATTCCCCTTTTTAAAGTAGGAATGTCTAGAAGTGTTAACTAAGTCACTGTCCACATCTCTGTATTGTATATTGGTTATAAAGTGGGCAGTAACTTGATTCTTTGGTGTACAAGTCTGCATAACAAAAGTAATTGCACCATAGGACCTATGTACAAGCAGCCTCATCCACACTTCAAACTACATTTAAGGGCAACCACCTAGACTTCAAGCTCATGTTCCACAAACAGATTTTGAGAAGTGAGTGTATTTCACACATGGAAGAAGTGTAAACAATTTGTGGCCACAGGGCAAACTGTGATGGTTTAAAAATATGTCTACAAATTTAATGCTCTCCTTTAAAGAGGTGGAATTTAAATTTTCTTTATTTTGTGGGCTGGACTTAGTAACTTCTTACAGACAAAATATGGCAGAAATGACAGATTAGGATATAAAAAGGCATTGTGATTTCATTCCTTTTCCTCTGTCTCTCTTGAATCATTTACTCTGGAAGAATATAGCTGCCAAGAAATGGAAACATTCAAAAAGGCCTATGGAGAGGTTCATATGGTGAAGAGCAGAGATCTCCTGCCAACACCCATGTGAGTGAGCCATCTTAGAAGCAGAACCTCCAGACCTAGCTAACTTTCAGAGAACTGCAGCCACAGCTCATATGTTGACAATCACTTCATGAAACCCTTCATCAGAACCACCTTGCTAAGTTGCTCCTAGGTTCCTAATCCTCAGAAATATTGAGATGATAAATGTCATATGCTGCTAAATTTGTTACATAGTACTAGATAAGTCACATCTTCTGCCCACCCTCCCTACCCCCCTACACTTGCTAGTGACAAGAGTAAATTATCACGTGCTTCAAAAATGGTAATCATGTCTGGAAAATAGCCTAGTTCCTTAAAGCTCTGCAGCAGATCCTTTACAAGTGTGCCTCACGAGCAACCGATCAGCCGATGATACCTCTTTTTTGGTTGCTTACGCTTTGGAAGTTAGATGTTGGCTCCATGTATTCTTAGCAGTACCTGACTGCTTAGAGTAGCTCTGAAGTGTTTAAACTGTTGTTTGGAAATTGTGTGTGAATGTATGTGGCTTCATGTGAGTGTGTCTCTGTGTCTGAGAGATGGTCTGGCTAAGTTGCTAACTGCCTGAGCTGAGCTTGAACTTGTGATCCTCCTGCTTCAGCCTCCCAGAATGCTAGTGTTACAGGCATGTTCCACCACACTGGGGTAAACTGTTTCTTATCAAAGTTAAATGTGATAGTGTTAAGTGGGGGACAGAAAGGTAATGTATGATTTCAATGTTAGCAACTCACAGAAGAGGAAAATCAACCCATACAGAATCTGGAGGAAAAATCACACTCTAGGTCTTGGTTTCCACAGTTGTACCCTCTCTGAATTATCCTCCTTTCCTGGTTGTTCTCTCAGTCTCCTCCTTTACTTATTTCCTTATCTTTCAATCTTCAAATCATTGCCCAACGCTAAATGTTCTGGCACCCCAGGTGTTGCCCTTTTCTCCCCTCCCCTTCCTCTCTATTTTCTAACCTCACTTCTTTGGCAACTTCATTCATTTACAACTTTAAATACCACACATATAGGAATCAACTTTCAAATTTTATTTCTAGGCAAGACAACCGTTTACTCAGTATCTTCACCTGGATTTATAATAAACACTTCAAATTTATTTATTACGTCCCAAACTAAATGAACTCTAATGTTTTCCTCCAAACTGGTTTCTCCAGATTTTCTCATGACAGCTGAAGGTGGCTCCATTTTTCTAGTTACTCAGTTCAAAAACTTCAGTGTCATCCTTAACTTTTTTCTGTTAAATCACACATCTTGTCAGTAAATTCTATAACACTTATTGCCAAACTACATCTAGAATCAAACCATCGGGCCAAGGATTTAGCTCAGTGGTATATGCACCTGCCTAGCAAGTGCAAGGTCATGAGTTTGATCTCCAGTACCAAAAAAAAAAAAAAGATATTTGTAGAACCAAACTATCTTTCACTACTCTCATCCAAGCCACTAGTATCTCCAGCTTTAATGCAACTGTCTCTTAAATGGTTTCTCTGCTTCTGATCCTGCCCCTAACCTTGTAGGCCTCCATTCTATTCTCAAAATAGCAGAATCATCAGTTTAAGACTTAAATTAGACCTAGATCAACCACTGTACTAAAAACCCTCTCAATGACCAATTAGGTTATTTTTACACAATCCAATACCCTCTTCCTCATTCCTACATCCAGAAACTTCTCTGAGACCTCATCTCCCAATAGTCCCCTCACTCTTCTCCATAACAGTCTCTTCTGACTGGCACATGCCTAGTCCATACCCTCGACTTCCTTTCCCTCTACTCAACTGACTTTTCAATAAAGTCTTTGCTAACTATGCTTTGAAACATCACCTCCCACTCCACATTTCCTATCTATGCTTTTGAAATTTTATACACACATACTTACTATCTCCCTTGACTTTTCTCCCATAGCAGTTACATTATAGCCCAAGTTAGCCTTGAACTCACAACACTCCACCTACCTCAGCCTCCCGAGTGCTGGGATTAAAGAAGTGCGCCACCATGCCTAGCCCTTGTTTTGTTCATTATTGAATGCTCAACACCTAGAGTGGCTTCTGATACATAGTAATAAAGTAATGTTTATTTGTTTATTTATTTATTTATTTATTTTTGGTGCCAGGGATTGAACTCACGACCTTGTGCTTGTCAAGCAGGCACTTGTGCTGAGCTAAATTCCCAGCCTCAGAAATGTTTACTGAATGAGCTAAGAGGCCCCTAGATAAGCCCCAAATGGATGTAAACTAAAAAAGATACACAATCTGTTAAGACATAAAAGTTTATGTAAAACATGTATATGATTGATCCATTTCAATTATAAAGATGCAGGTATCATCTGTGTATGTATTTAAAAAGACCTTTGAAATTACATATCAAGGTGTAACTGGCAGCTAGGTGTGGTGTCACATGTCCATAATCCCAGTTGGAGGCGGCTCAGGCAGAAGGATAGCAAGTTCAAGTCCTATAAGGTCAACTTAGTAAGACTCTGCTTCAAGAACTACAAAGCGGGGACTGGGGATATAGCTTAGTGGCACAATGCCTGCATGGCAAGCACAACATCCTGAGTTTGGTTCTTGGTACAAAAAAAAAAAAAAAAAAAGGGTTGGGGAGGTAGCTCAGCAGCAGAGAGACCCTGGGTTCTATCCCTAGTACTAGAGTGAGGGAAAGTGTGGGTAACACTGTGTTTTTAATCCATAAAAGAAAAAAAAAAAAAAAACCCTAACATTTTTAAAGACAAAGACAGACAACAACAATCAAAAAAGTTAATTCTCGAAATCTGAGTTGCGATCAGTATTAGAAAACTATGGTCCCAGAATCTAGGATTAACTTTGACAATATGTTATGTAGGAAACCTTCTAAGATATAGTGTATCTTATGAAGCAATTTGGGGACAGATTAGTGCTAAAATCAAAGATCTTTCCTTTGTATTTCAGGAAAGAAGACTAAAATGCAACCAGTAAAAAAGAAATGTTAAACCAAGTTCAGTGGCACACGCCTGTGATCTCAGCACTTGGGAGGCTGAGGGAGGAGGATTGCCATGTGAGTTCAAGGCCAGCCTGGGCTACACAGTGAGACCTTATTTCAAACAAACAGAAAAACCCACAAATGTTAATTGAGTATGGTACACTAAAATAAAGATGAGCTTTAATGTAGTAAGTGTAAACTATTTCTACTACCTGTCTTTGCGGTTATCTCCACTGTTTGGAAGTATGAGTCTGTTGGTAATATCTAACACAGACAAAGGGGAAAAAAACTAACAAGCATAAATAATATCCTATTCTAAAAATTATTTAAGGTAAAATATTAATAGTTCCTTAGGCTTCATCACAATATGAATGAATTTTTTCCTTAAAAACCATGCAATTTCCTTTGTTGATTTTACATATATCAAACAACAATCTTATTACTTTTATTTCTCCATATCTGAGAAGTGCAAAGAAATAGCAATGAATTTTATGATCAATGAAATACAATAACCCCAAGTGTAAATTAATAAAATGATCTTCTGGCACAAGTCGAATTCATTTACAGTTAGATAAAATGAACTAAACTATTCAGGCCTTTGATTATACTTGGATAAATTATTATTTGAAAGCTGTATAGCAGAGGCAAAGCAAACCTTTTAGGCACACTTAATAAATATTTGCAGAATAAATGAATGGTATGAAGTTTATACTTCGTGTTAAAAAAAGTTTTCATTCACACCAATGAAACGGCCAATGGAAATAAATTTCATTTCAGGGAAACTCCTTAGGTTGGTGGCAAGAACATACTAATAATTTATAAAGGTTAATCTTTGACATCTGATTTCTTAAAACACAAACTACTCTGCTGCACAGTGAAGTCAGTAGATGAACAGAAGGCTGAGATGTAGCCCATGGAAACCATGGTTGAAACCTTGACAATAAAAACTAAAATGTTATACTGATTATTAAAAACCAATAGGGCAAATTGGTATCAAGAAGAAGGCACAATAAAAAATGTTTTTAAATCTGTAAAGCATAAAAATTGTAACCTACTTTCAAAACAGGGTGATATAACTATGGTACATACTATAAGGTGGTTACAAACATATGAATGATCTGGGCAGACCTGTTAACTGTGTAGAGTAAAATGGCCCAAAGATATGCTATGCTGTATTTACACTTCCATGAAAGAAAAAAGAAATTCTACTTACATACATATGTGCCTTGGAAGTAAAGTTTCTGAGAAAGGTAAGGAAATACTTAATTGTGTAAAAAAAAAATACTTAATTGTGTAAAAAAAAAAAATTGTGAAAAGAGCAGGGGTGGCGGAAAGACTATAAGATACTGCTAAAAAACTTCTAAGCATCTATTTCTAAACACAATCCCACCAAATACAAATGTTTTCATTTCTGTATTATACTGGCTCCACTATATATTTAACTGCCCTTATACCCTTAAGCAATTTACCTAACCTCTCTGTGTCTAAAATTGTCTTATAAAATGGAGATCTTCACAATACCTTCTCCATATGATGAAGATTCACCAGTGAAGGACTTAGACTAGTTTTCAGTACATACTCTTAACTGTTATTACTACTAATTCATATGCTCCATACACATCTTAGAAGTACAGTTATCCATTAATTAAAAATGAATATGTTTGATATTTACTATAAAGCAGATACTGTGCTAGAAGTTAGAAATATAGAGATGAATAAAACACAGTGCTGAGGTAGGCGGAGCGTTGTGAGTTCGAGGCCGGCTTGGGCTACAACGCGAGCATAAGGCCGGCCTGAGCTACATAGTGCGACCCTGCCTCAAAAAACCAGGGCCAGGAGTTTGGCTCAGTGCCTTAAGTGCCTGCCCTGGCAGGCGCGAGGTTGTGAGTTCAATCCCTGGTGCCCCCCCCAAAAAAAAAAAAAAAAAAAAAACAACAGTGCTGGACCATTAATCACCAAGTGTTATGGTTGATACACTGTGTCAACTTGAGAAGTTTAGAAGTTTAACCCAGAGACTCAGCAGGGAGCCAGGGTTCTTACTTTGCAAACATCCTCATCCTGTGCAAAGGAAAGCAAGGAGATTTGTGAATGCTACACCCACCCTGCAGTGGCGGGGTGTCCTGTGTACAATATAAGGTAGGAGAAGAGGCTTGCTCTTCCCGCCCCTTTTACTCTGGCTGCTTTTGCTGGGTTGTTGCCTTGAAGTGTTGCTCCTGTGCCATGCCACCCTGCCTTGGAGCCAGCTGATTATGGACTGAAACCTCCAAAAACTGTAAGACAAATAAACCTTTCCTTCCCTAATTTTGGGTGTCAGGTGTTTTGTCTCAGCAATGAGTGAAAAGTAACCAAGACACCAAGTAACTAAAAAGTTTGCAATCATTCTGTTGTCATCATTGAGTTTTGGTATCAGGATTATATTACAGTCATACAATGAGCAAAAAGATCTCAGTCTCAAATAGAATGACAAATAATTCATAAACCTTTAAAGAATAAGTAATTCCTATGTTACTTAAACTATTCTCAAACTGGGCATGATGGCACAAACCTTAATTCCAGCACTCTGGGAGGATGAGGCAGAGGGATCACAAATTCAAACCCCAGAGCCTGAGCAACTCAGTAAGACCTTGCCTCGAAATAAAAAACGATCTGAGGATGTAGCTCATGATAAAGGTCCTGGTTCAATCCCCAATATTGCCAAAACAAAACAAAAACTATTCTCAACCACAAGACAGCAATTTTCTCTGGTGTTCTGTTTCTTGGTTACTATTAGGGAATGAACATAGGGCCTTCCCACTGAGCTACATTCCCAGAATCCCCCATTTTTATAATTTCTATTTTGAGAGAAGGTCTTACTAAGTTACACAGGTTGGTCTCATCCTCCTGCCTTATCCTCCCAGAGTGCTGGGATTAAAGGCATGCACTGCCACACCTTGCCTTCATTAATTTTATGACAGCAATATAATTCTGACTCCAAAACTCAATAATGACAACAGAAGAAAATTAAAGGCCAACTCTCTTTTCAATAGAAGCAAAAAATCCTAATTTAAAGATTAGAAACAAATTCCACTAAGGTATTAGTACATTAATGCTCCCTGTCAAAGCAGTTTTTACTCAAAGCTTGTGGTGCTGAGTCTATATTAGAAAATCCATTCATTAAAAAAATGAATTAATCGTTTAATGGAAAAAAACTATAAGGCCAATTTGATAGGATTTCAAAAGACATAATAAAACCACTAATCATTAAGTAGAAGTCCCTGAGAAATTAGGAATAAAACTAAACTTCTTAAATATATAGTACATATATTAGGAACTAAAAGCAAACATGCTTAACAAAGAAACACTATTTCAGTCCCACTGAAGGCAAGAAGACAGGGTAGCTACTATTAGATGATTTTGTTTTGACAGGTCAGACAATGTAACATAAGAAAACATGAGAGACACAAACACAGGAAAGAAAAATATAAACTGTATTTGCAGACAATCTGACTGCTTATCTAGAAAGCCCAAGAGAATAAAAGGAAAATCTATTAAAAGTGAGTTTGACAAAGTAGCAAAATGATGGGCAACAAAAAGTTTTTCAACATATGAAACTTTAGTGAATGACACCAAAAAATGCCCTGCACCTTCTGCTCAATTTTGCTGTGAACTTAAAACTGCTCTAAAAAATAAAATCTATTTTAAAAAATCAAATTGAGACAAGAGTCTTGGCCCTAAATTAAAAGTTCCAATATTGTTTAAAAGTGTCAACTATCCCCAAATTAATATATATGATGCATTTCCAACAAAATTCCAATGAGATGGGGGAGCAGAGACTGGCAAGTTATCTAAAATGCACCTGGAAGGATAAACGTAAGAGAAGCATTAAGAAATCTTTGGAAAAGAAGAATTATGAACAGAACTTTTCCTACCAAGTATCAAAATATATTACAAAGCCACAGCAAGTAAGGCAACGTGGAATACTCACAGAAATAGACAAAGAAAAACGAAAGGTGAGTATGAAATGCACATACAATAAACGTGATACTCAAAGCAGATGGATTATTCAATAAATTATGCTGCAAATAACTGGATATTGATTTGGGGAGGGAATTAGAACTTTAATTTAAAAATACACAAAACTAATCATTCACCAGAGGTGTGGGTGTAAAACCTTATCAGGGTCAGAAACTCTCCATGAAGGCTGACAAATGACATATATTCTGAGTTAAATTCTCCAATATCCTTGAAAACTTGTAGGAGTGATTTTCACTTTACATGAGAGAGCTCAATGTTATTATTGTGATGTCAACACAGAAAAGCAGATTCTAGAGACAAAGGAAAGATGACAGACAGATGAAGATAACAATGACAGAAAATATACAGACTTCAACTTTACATCAGTGGTTTTCAGTATCAATCCAAGAAAGTAATTTAGAAATCCAAAGCAGCAATTTCCTAGTCATAATTCATTCACTTTTTTTTTCTTTTGTCTTTTTGAGACAAGTTCAGGCTGGCCTTCAGCTCAATTTGTAGCCCAGGCTGGTCTCGAACTTGCAAAAATCATCCTGCCTCAGCCTCCCAAGTGCTGGAATTACATGAGTGTGCCACCATGCCCACCCATTCATTCACTTTCACTAAGCAGAAAAGAAGAATGCAAGCCACTCTGCAATAAATAGGAAGACAGCCAGGTCCAACAAAGAATTGTCCTCCAAGGCCACGAGTAGTGGTACATGCCTGTAATTCCAGTACTCGGAAGGGTGAAGCAGCAAAATTCAGAGTTCAAGGCCAGCCTGGGCTACAATAGTAAGTTCAAAGTTGGCCTGAACTACGTAAGAGACCCTGTCTCAAAACACACACACACACTCTAGAGAAGAGATAATCTGGGAAGGAACCAATTTTTGTAACGGTACTTGCTGATGCTGAACAAGAGCTGAAGGTTGAGAATGCTGTGTAAATCTTAAATGCTGGCTCACTATGAGGGAAAAAGTGAATCCAGATCTTCTGCAAAGACTCAGGAGGCACCCAGCATACAGCAACTTTCCCTTTAGAATATTCACCAAATCTGAGACTACAGGGCAGCAAATGAAACAGGTAAGTGGAAGCCTCAGAAAACAGAGCAGAATGTTACACAGTACCATCACTTGACCAAGGTGAGAGTTCAGGATCCCCTAATAGTGATGGCAAAACTTTTAGAGCTTTCAAAGATAACAAACAGCCTGGTGTGGCACATGTGCCATAGGTTCACCACCACTGCCCTTGAGAGAGTGCTCAGAAGATATATCAGGCTGTAAATTGGAACCTTCAGAAGTTAAGGGTGAACTCTAAGTAGACTCTCCTAATCAGGGCTGAAACCCAGTCTTGTCTTGGCACAGTCCAAACGATCAAATCAAAATAATCATCTATTATTCTCTATATGCCTAAAAAGAAAAGACTGAATCCTCTGTAGAGAAAAATACTATTATATTGTCCAGAGCTTCTACAATGTTTAAACAAAACTATCTACATTTAACCAAAAATTACCAGCACATCAAATGATGGAACCAATAACAAAAACAAAGAAAAGATAAATAACACAAATAAATTCAGTGGTGATCTAGGTATTAGAGTTCTGAAAGAAAGGTTTTAAATTAATTATGCCTGCATGTTAAAAAGACAGAGAATTTCAACAAAGGATTTAAATCCATAAAACAATCAAATGGAAATTTTAGAAATGAAACATTATATCTGAAATAAAGTATTTATTAGAAGTGTTTAACAGTGAGCACACGGCCGGTCTGAGCTACATAGTGTGACCCTGCCTCAAAAAAACCAGGGCCAGGAGTTTGGCTCAGTGGCTTATGCGCCTGCCTGACAGGCACGAGGTTTTGAGTGCAATCCCCAGTGCCAAAAAAAAAAAAAAAAAAAAAGAAGTGTTCAACAACAGGTTAGATACAAAAGAAGGTAAAACTGATGAAATTCAATGTGAGGCAACAGAAAATATCCAAATTCAGCACAAAGAGAGAAAAATGAAAAACGGG
Organism: Dasyprocta punctata; assembly: GCA_004363535.1. Taxonomy (NCBI): domain Eukaryota; kingdom Metazoa; phylum Chordata; class Mammalia; order Rodentia; family Dasyproctidae; genus Dasyprocta; species Dasyprocta punctata. Next base: position 6,760 of record RJWM01034902.1, on the reverse strand, counting down.
AAGGTATATTTTTACAGACATATAAAAATACATAAATAAGCAAAAGTGTTTAATGTGATAGCTTATAATGAAAAAGGAAATCTAAAAGATCATGAATTTTTAAAATTACAAGAACATCTAAACTAATTATGGTGCATTCATAAAATTCTATTCATGTGTTTAAAAGTGACAGATCTAGGGGTAAAGTTCAGAGGTAGAGAACATGTTTAGCATGCACAAGGCTCCTAGGTTCAATATCCAGAATACCCTCCAATAAAAGGAAGAGAGATGACAATAATACAGAAAGATGAACAAGATATTATTCAAAAAAATTAATGTTGAAAAGACCTAATTATCTAAAAATTAGATACTGTCTTTGCCCTAAGGAACTGTGAGAAAAACTGCAAGTATAAAGACATACATAAACTTAATTTTTAATTTTCTATATATGCATAATAAACATTTTAAAATATATTTTTACATATCTCTAAGGCTGGCTATTTTTCCCCCCTGCAGTGCTAGGAATCAAACCAGGGCCTCACATATGGTAAGTAAGCTCTCTACCACTGAGGTGTACCCACAACCTGATGATTTTTTTCTTAAATGTATACTTAGAATGAAAATTTAAGAGCAGTGTCCTCTTAAAACAGGTGTACTACCATGAACTAATTTTATACAATATAGGGACATTTTCAAAACAAATTCAATGGTTATGTATTTGGTTTCATTCAAAAACCTCCCATTTTTATGTGAAAGTCAGACAATATTATTACTGAGGATTTGGAGACCTTGATAACCCAGAATCTCAAAATTTCCCCACAATATTTAAATGGCTTGTGGAAACTAACAACAACTCTTATGCTCATTCCTTTCCCACCATGTCATTGCTACTTGGGCAATAACTCAAATCCAATTTAGGATGGCCTAGGTAACATAACGTAAGATTATGAATGGTAACTGTTACACTCAAAAGATAATGCATGAATTCACTAACAAATTTTAAAATTCTGGATACTTTCTTTCAGGATGTATTGCATGCCAGCTATTATGCTAGGACTAACTGTCCCTGCCTTGCTGGAACTTAAGTCTTAACAGGGAAGAAAGACATTAAATAATGCTATACCTTGGTACATTTTCTGCTGCTATAGCAGAATATCATATACTAGGTAAAATACAATAATCAACATTTATTCAGCTCAAACAAACAAAACTCTATGAAAGAAGTATATTTATAGCTTAGTGCCTGAAAAAGTCTAGGCATTTCAGTAACGCTACTTTCAATCTTCTTTTCTAAGGCTGGATCTAAGACATAAGGCTGCCTAAGAGACCATACTGTGTTGTGCTATAGTTAGGGTAATCTCCCTTCTCCTTTTGCAACTAAAAAAATGTTTTTAACTATTTTATTTCCAGTAAAGTAACCCTAGCAAAAACTGTATTTGTCCAATACCCTAGAAATTATCAGCTGATAATCAGGGAAACACAAACTGATCACTTTACTCTGACACCTAACACTGCTATTAATTTAAGAGCCTTGAACAAGAACTACTGTCTAAAATGTTTAGAACTAACGACTCTGACCAAACTGGTATTATTTGAGCATTAAAATAAATCATGATTTTTAAAAGGCCATTGAATTCATGCTGAAATAAATAAGTAGCCAGATGAAGTAAGGCAGGGAAATGAGAAAAACCTTTTTTTTTTTTTTACAGAATAATGTCTAACACTTGTGGAAGGAATTATAGAAATACAAATAAATGTAAATAAATAAATAGAAATTGAAGCACATTAAAAGTATTTCAGAGATTACAGTAATAATTCAAATAAGAATCATCAATGAATGAAGAAACAATCAGACAAAGTCAAATTAATGTACAGCTTTATAAAACACAAAAACAAAAACAAACTAACATTCATAAGCTGCTATAGTTTTGATGTGGAACATTTCCCAAAGGCCTAAGTGTTAAAGGCTTGGGTCCTCAGCCTGGTGGCACTACTGGGGGGTGGTAAAATCTTTAAGAGGTAAGGTCTAGTGAAAGGAAGTTAGGTCATGGGAGGAATGCCCTGGAGGAAGATACTGGAACTGACTAATATCCCCTTCTCTTTGCTTTCCTACTAGCATGAGGTGAACAGGCCTCCCCTCATACACACTCACACTATGATGAATCACCAATGTCATGGGGTTAATCAACCATGGACCTCTGAAAACATGAGTCAGAATAAACCTGTCTTCCTTTTAAGTTGACTTAACTTTGGTATCTGTTACAGTGGCAGAAAGTGGAGTAGCTAGCACCAGCTGATGACGCAAACTACATCTCCTAGGCACTAGCTTGCATCAACCAACAAACATGTAATCAAATGAATCTGCAGATGATTCCAGACCCTAGCCTTTTAAGTCTTCCAGATATCACACAGCAGAGACAACGTAAGTATCTACACCCATATCTGAATTCCTAACTCAAAGAAACTGAGATAATATATAATCATTACTGACCAAGTTTTGGAGCAATTTCTTATACAAAAGGCAACATAGATTCCAATTAGACAAAAACCTTAATTTTCCTCATAACATTATTGAAAACATTAAATGAGCAAAACGATGTTAGGTCTGGCATAGTGTGTTCAATGAATGCTACCTAGTATCAGTATAGCTTCAGCTCACATAGAACTATATCATAGAACTATGACAGAGAAATGCACAAAGTGCTATGGAAAATACAAAGAAGACACAGTTCTGAAAGGTCATAGAAAGTTTCCTAGTCTTGGTAGAGGACTGATTGGGTTATGAAAGCACTAGAGGTATTTCTGACTAAGAAAACAAATTAAAAGTTTAGAAGTACTGGACAGCACAGTACATGTAGAAAACTAAATCTGGTAATGAGCAGGAAAAAAGGAGGTGACCGGAAACAAGGCTAGCGGTTGGGATGGTTCCAAAACATACAGGGCCAAATATGGACCCTATGATAACAGATTTTAAGCAGCAGAAAAGGTACATATTTAAAAATTTATGTAGAAAATTCCACAAAGGTGACATGGGACTAGGTTTTAAATGGCAAAGTCTTGAGGAAGAAAAGAATCAGGAGGTTAATGCAACAGTGCAAGCAAGCAAAAAAGATGTGAATATAAACCAATGGGGAAACAGCTAGATAAAATATAATCTGAAAAATAGGAAATAAAAACATAAAAACTGAGTGACTAATTGGATAGGTATAACTGGGAGACAAAAAAAAAGAAAAAAAGAAAAGAAAAGAAAAAGAAACAACTAAGGTTAATGTCGAGCTTTCTAAATTGGCTAGGGAGAGCCATAGGGAACCGGAAGGGATTTGAGTTCACATCTAAGGCCCCAATTTTCATAATGGAGAAGGTAAGTGGGCTGCTGATATCAGCTACTGGACTGGAAATCTAGATAGCAAAATTTGGTGAAAATACAAAGTATTTCCTGAGGAAATGCAAAACAAAAGACTAATCAAAAGCACTAACAACCAAACAGATTAAATACACTTTACTGTTAGTAGAGGCACCAATGAGCACATTTATGAGGTTTTCTGCCAGTGGTACTTAAATATCCCCCACTAGAGAAGTAAGGAAAAGTAGACCACAACAGTGATCTAAAATTCCTGTTTTAGTGGGTAGGAAAGGAGAAATGTAGATCAACAGTTAAGAGGCTTGCTGGGTGGCACATGCCTGTAACCCCAGCACTCAAATGCCTATGCCTATAATCCCAGCACTCAACTGCAGCAGGAGGATTTGAGTTTTGAGGCCAGTCTGGGCTACAAAGTGAGTTCAAGGCCAGCCTGAACTGCATAGTGAAACCCTGTCTCAAAAAAAAAAAAAAAAAAAAAAAAAAAAAAAAAAAAAAAAAAAAAAAAAAAAAAAAAAAAAAAAAAAAAAAAAAAAAAAAAAAAAACCCAAAAAATAAACAAAAAAACCCCCACACCCAGTCAAGAGGTTCAACAATGGGGCTTCAAACAGAGAAGGGAACATAACCTATAAGCAGTTTAGCTGGTGTGGAATACAGTGGATTTACTTCTGGAGACCTAAAGCTATTAAAACAGTCTAAGATTTCAGATTTTATCCTACTTGAAACAATAAACCATATTTCTTCTTTTTTTTTTAAGAGAAATCATATTTCTTCTATCTTGTATCTAAGAAGGAATGTCTTTAGCTGACTTTGAAAGCACAAAAAGAAAGATGACAGATATGTATTCAGAAAGGTATGTGCTAAAGCAAATAACGTAAATGTCAGTAGTATTCCAGGGGGAAAGAGGGGTACTGTACGTTCTAGAATAGGACTGTCCAATAGAACTTTCTGAGATGATAGAAAAAGTTCTATAATCTGTGCTATCAAATATGGTAGCTATTGGCTACATGGGGCCACTGAACCCTTGAAATCTAGCTAATGGATGTGAGGAATTTCAAATTCTATTAACTTTTAATTAATTTAAAATGATACAGCCACACATGCCTAGTAGCCATTATATCCAACAGTATACCACCAAGTAGCCTCAGTTTACAGAATCCTGGATTCACCAGTGACTGTTATTTTGAGTCTCAGTTTATTCTTATGTAACAGTGGTGGCAAACCTATGGTACGTGTACCACAGTTGGCCGTTTGTTATCAATGTAAACTCTAGAAGATTCACCATCACTGTATCAGGTATAAATCACAATAGCACCTATTTCCTCACACAGATCAAATGAAATAAAGCAAGACACACAATACTGCACAAATGGCAAACAATGAAAATTATCCCCTCCAAATGGTATCCATGCGATTAAAGACCGCCATTTCATTTTTCTCCCTTTTATCCCCAGGGCATAGTATAGTACCCTATGCATGAAAAGTCACTCAATAGATATTTGTTGCTTGAATGTTATTACAGTCACCGACTACATTTTTTTAAATCACATTTCACATTAAGCCCATTGCTCCAGTCTGCTGAGATCTAAAACAGATCTCTGAATCCTAATGTTATCTAACGCACTTTATATGTAAGCTTTTCAGTATCTTCCGAAATTTTTATGAACAGATTATATATTTTTTAATGAGAGATTCTGGCCTCAGAATCTCTCATTATAGGTCTCTGATTAACATTTTATATTAATAAAAATGTTAATCAGAGACCTATAACACTAGTTTTCATCACTCTACAGTTTATCATCATTCATTAACTGATACTAGTTGAGTATAATATTCAATTTAGCTTCATTTTTATCCTGTCTACATTCTTTCTTGCCCACAAAGATAGCACGTACAAGGGCCTTATAAAGATCAGATTATGCCTGTATGTCCTTCACTGAAACTACATTTAAGGAAAACTTAAAAACAACTCACCCTTCAATAGCTGGAGATCTGTCAGGACGAGTACTTCCTCGAGACCTGTATCTCCGAGTCACTGGCAGCCTTGGAGGGCGACTTGGTCCCCAGAAGTCAGTATGAGTTTGGTGACCCCTGTTGTTGGCTCTATTATCTTGGTCCAGTGGATTGCTACTCAGAAATGGTCTAAAATCTTGGAAAAACATTGTTTGATCCAAATGGTCCCACAGCTAGTAAAAAACACAAGTAAATCACATTAGGAAAATGACCAAATAATGAAGAGAATAACTTTTTTAACATTTTGAAATTCAGCAGTTCCAAAATAATAAAGTGCGTTTCCCCAATTTCATGGGAGAGTAGAGAGAATTCTTTAAATTCCATAAAATACAGCGGGAAAATGTAAAAACTGAGAAAATTAATTTTCTTTTTATAGAAGTAAGCAAGCCAATGGTTCGCCCTATTCCTTAACATTTAGTTCATATCTACATGTCTCTGACCAGTTTCCCCTTCAGAAATATAAATGAGCTAAAGGTTATCATACACTTCTGTCCTAAGCATAATCAACCATTCAGAACAATATTATAATTTTGTGTTTTGTCACAAATAATACCACATTCTTGCTAAGATTTAAATAAAATGAATGTGAGCATGGTAATGGATTTATGGTCAGTTCATCTGGGTGGATCTTTCATAATGTACCCATGCAAGAGCAAAGTGCAGTCTTGAACCACTGCCCAGCCCCCACTGTGGGCTGTCAGCACTGGAGGAGGCCACACAGTCTGTACAGAAAAAATAAATAAATAAATAATTAAGTAAATAAAATGAATGTATTTATGTGTTTTTTAAAAAGGTATCTTTGGGCAAAGTGGTTGTCGTTCTGAACTTGCAGACAGACCCGGGCTCCGGGCGGCATCACTCTGGGGTACTCTGCCTAGCTCCACGGGACTGGGAGGCCTTGGCCCCCCCACCCAGTTAAGGCGGAGGCTCCACCTGCATGCCCGGGAGGCCAACCTCCCTTGCTGCGTGCAAGACCCAGCTTGACCGGTACCGCAATGCAGCGCAATCCAAGAATCGGTGCGACACCCAGGGGAACGCCTGGTCAGCCTCGGAGGACACAGGATCACATAGATTCTAGAAGAAAATGACAAAACGAAAGACAAAGAGGCAGTCTCTGTCCCCCAGCCCACAAAGAACAAACCCAGGAGACACTGAAATGAAAGACAGTGGGAGTCACACAAATGAACTTTGTGAAATGATAGAAAATGCAGTAAAGAAACAGCTTGATGAAGCTATAGAGAAATTCAAATCAGAAATATTCTCTCAGCTAAAAAATGAAATGAGAATCATTATTAAAGAAATGTTGTGTGTATCTAAAGAAGAGCAAGATAAAAAAATAGAAGAACTTAAGAAAATGATCGAAACCTTGAATGAACAATATAAGACACAAACAGAATGCATGAAACAGAT
>RJWM01034901.1:0-19350 GCA_004363535.1 Dasyprocta punctata | reverse complement strand
TATTTCTGATTTGAATTTCTCTATAGCTTCTTCAAGCTGTTTCTTTATTGCATTTTCTATCATTTCAGAAAGTCCGTTTGTGTGACTCCCACTGTCTTCCATTTCAGTGTCTCTTGGGTTTGTTCTTTGTGGGCTGGGGGACTGAGACTGCCTCTTGGTCTTTCGTTTTGTCATTTTCTTCTGGAATCTATGTAGCTCTCTGTCCTGTGAGGCTGGCCGGCGTTCGCCAGAGGTTCGTGCTGATTCTTGCAGCATGCAGGATCGCGAGACCTGGTAGGCTGAGTGCCCTGCGCAGCAAGGAAGGGCAGCCTCCCTGGGCATGCGGGTGGAGCCTCCTCCTTCACTGGGTGGGGACCAAGGCCTCCCGGTCCCAGCGAGCTAGGCGGGGCAGCACGAGTGACGGGGACCCGACCCTGGTTCTGTCCGCAAGTTCAGCCCAACAGCTATGCCTGCAGGGCAAGCCCGGGCAGGTCCCAGGCCTACAGTGCTGGGAGCAACCCTGCTGGGCAGCAAGGTCTGCACCCAAGCTGTGGGATGGCACACGCTCGAGCTGCTCCACTGAAGAATGCAGCTGGAGTGCGCTCTGCACTCTGGTGGGGGGGGCCCAAGTTCTCCAGGTCCCTGCAGCTATGTTGCTCAGTTCCTGGTGAGCAGCTCTGGGGTCCTGGGCTGATTTGGGCTGGGCTGCGTACCTCTGTGTCCTCCGCGGCTTGTCGGCGTTCCCCAGAGGTTCGCGCTGATTCTTGCGGCATGCGGGATCGTGGGACCTGGTAGGCTGGGTCCCGTGCGCAGCAAGGAAGGGCGGCCTCCCGGGGAGTGCGGGTGGAGCCTCCTCCTTCACTAGGTGGGGGCCAAGGCCTCCTGGTCCCAGCGAGCTAGGCGGGTCAGCGCAAGTGACGTGGACCTGACCCTGGTTCTGTCCGCAAGTTCAGCCCAACCTTGATTGCATTCTTGATGGATGAAATTTTCAGAATTTGACATAGTCTACCTATTTTTGCTTCAGTTGGTCTGAATTTTTTTTGTATTATATACAAAAATTCATTGCCAAATCTAATGTCGTGACACTTTTCCTCTTAGTTTCTTTATTTGGTTTTCATAATTTGGGGTCTTATGTTTCAGTCTGTACAGGTATGCCATGAGGAAGTTACAGGTTTACTTCCTGATTACAATGAAGCAAATTTTCGGTCACATACAATTTTTAGTTTCCCAGTAAATATGAAAGTTATATTTATATCATAGTTTATTAAGTGCTTATCTTTTAATATTTGATACATTAATTAAAAACTATATCTAAAAATGCTAATGTTCATCTGAACCTTAAGCAAATTCTAATCCTTTTACTGGTAGAAGATCCTGCCTCAGTCTTAAAGTCTACTGACCAATCCAAGTCATTGCTAAAGACTGAAGTGACTGGCAGTTTCTTACACTAAGACAATAATGAAGTTTCCAACATCCAATGAGTCCTCATTTTATGAACGATTTCTCTATACCATATGATGTTGTTCAATGGCATTTTACAGAGTAGAACTTCCTTCAAAATTGGAGTCTAAAATATGTATAGAACTAAAAGAATTGGTCTCTCCCCAAACAAAAGAACCAGTCAAAACATGGGCTAGTGAAATGAACAGACATTTCACAGAAAAAGAAGTACAAATGGTTAATAAATGCACAAAGAAATGTTCAACATTGCTGGCCAGTAGAGAAATGCAAAATAAAACAACACCAAAATTCTACCTTACCCTAGAAAAAATAGTTATTATCAAGAACTCAAAAAACAAGAAATCCAGTGAGACTGCAGGAAGAAAAAGCAACTCTTCCATACTGTTGGTGGGAAAGAAAATTAGTACTAGTATGAAAATTAGTTTGGAGATTCTTCAAAAAATTAAAAATAGAATTTCTACTTGACCCATCTCTTTCCTTTCTAGATATCTTCCCAAGTCTTAAAGGTGCATATTACAATAATACATGCCTACCCATGTTTATAGCAGCACAATTCACAGTAGCTAAATTTCAGAAGCATCCTGTATGTCCATCAACAGATGAATGGATAAAGAAAATGTGGTATTTATATACACGGAGTACTGCCCTGCCAGTAAAGAAAAATAAATGAGTCATTTGTAGGAAATACCTTGAGAAGATGACACTAAGTGTGATAAATCACAAGCTTAAGTATTGGATAGTTTCTCTTATATGAGAAATCCAAATTATGAATAAGGAACAAAATAAAAGATAATAAGAAGTAGGAAACTAGATCTTTCTCAAATGGGAAGGGAATGAAGAGATGGAGGAAGGGGAGAGGGAGGGAAGAGAAAGAGGATAAAACAAGTAAGATGTGTTATGTACATGTACCAACTCCACACAAGGAATGCAAATACTATGCATTGCAAACGGCGCTAGTGAAAAAGAAAGAAGGAAAGGGAGGAAGGAAGGAAGGAAGGAAGGAAGGAAGGAAGGAAGGAAGGAAGGAAAAGAATGTGGAGTCAATCTTCCCTAAACCTTCCACTGATGTATCAGTAAGTTTACATAATATTCTAAATCCATTTTTGTAATTTGACAATGCTCAAAGCTCTTCTCAGGACTAGTTTCTATTTTAAGGAATCATTTGATTTTCTCATCCATAAGAGGCAACTCTATATCCATTAAAATTTGTCATAAGATTATAGCAATTCAGAGATATCTTCAGGTCCTGAGTGCCAGTACTATATTGTTTAAATCACTGTAACATTGTAATATGCTTTGAAATCAGGAAGTATGGGTCTCTAGCTTTGTTTTTCTTTCTAATGATTGGCTTCACTATTCTGATCCTTTGAGTTGTCTCATAAACTTTAGGATTGTATATATTCTATTTCTATAAAAATACTTTTGTGATTTTGTTAGGGCTTACACTGAATTTTCAGACTGCTAGCTAGGGTAGTATGAACATCTTAACAACATTAAGTCTTCCAACTTATGAGTATAGGCTGACTTCTCATTTGTTGGAATCTTCTTCAGCAGTGTTTGTTACTTTTCATTGTATAAGTCTTTTAATTCTTGGTGAAGTTTGTTCCTGGGTATTTTATTTGTTTTCCTGTTATTCTAAATAGGAAGCCTTTCTTAATTTGATGTCACAGCTATTTACACCTCACATTTAACATTCAGAGGATTTGGTCTACACTTGCTAAGGGCAAGAAGGTTGGAGGATTGATAATCTGGAGACATAGAATTTCTACTACTTTCCCCAAATGTAGTGCATGTTGTCTGACTGCTATGAGCTGTGTGAAATCAGGGAGAGTTTGTGTTTATATATATAGCTATATAACAACAAGGCAGTTATTTGCTATTACAAATGTAGAGGGTAAAGAGGAGACAAGGTCATACCAGTGAGTTTAATTTAATATATTATCAGTAAAAGGCTGATTAATATGCACCTTAAAGAAGCTAGAAAGCTGGTGGTTTTGACAACAAACTTAGTAAGTATTGTTCACTATTACTCGTGACAAGTAGATGGAAATATCAGCCATTGTCTGTCATAACCCCAGAACATATGAGCATGACAAAGCGTGAAGCAAAATAGCTTTTCCATTCATGAAAGCTTTGCAGTAGGAAGAGAAAATCTGAGAAATTGCTTCAATAAAAATTACTTCTTAACTGATTACTATGGGCCTGATATGAGGATGGCACAATAATTAAGATAGAATCCAAACAACTGGTTTCCTAAACATAGCTCCATAATCAGCTATTGAAAAATAGAACAAAAGGGCAGAATTCAGGATCAGCACTGAAAGTGAGTGCTTCACCTGTTAATACTCATTATTTTTCCAGTTATGAGGACAAACAAGCTTTCATTCATTTGATAAGAATTGACTATATATAGAACCTATGAAAGTCCTCTGATACATCTGAACTTTAATGTCAATTTACAAAGAAAGATTCAAAATGATAATTTTTATTGGGGGTACACTAGGGCTCAAATACAGTTAAAACTGATATTTCATCAAATACATGTTGTCATTGGTCATGATATCATTTCCAAATGTGCAAAAATTAATTCTTTGTGGGTAAATTAACCTTAGTTCTTCCAATAGTCCATGACCATAAAAGCTCAACCCTACCCACCAAATTATTTCTTAGTATTCATTTTTTGTTGAATTTTCTTGTGTAACAAGAAGCATTAACATTTATTTCACTGAAGATAAAATATGCGAAAGATTAGAATCTATGGTAAGTGGATGATTTATTAAAGAACCTGCATCATTTGCTTGATCTCAAATTTGTATTGATGAGGAGATAGCTCAAGGGTGAAGTGCTGTTCAATCCCTACCCCTTAAAAAATATTCCAAATTTCTGTTGTGTGGTGGCCTTTGGTGACATGTGGGTGGTCATTAGCTGTCTTGTTGACATGGCTGATGTTTGAGCCTCAGAACCACTGAATGTGAGGTGGGCTTTGAGAATCATATGCATAGAGTCTACATCTTATTTAACTCAACTGAAATTTTAAAATATATCAATAATTTTGCCAAGTGCAGAAAAGACAAGAAAAGAATGTTGACAATTGTGAATGAATATCTAGCAGTTAGTGAGGTTAAAATTTATTTTTAAATAAAGAAAACTAAAAGTCAAGGACATGAAAAAATCAATGTGAAGAAAATCATTTTTCATCTTAAAAAAGTCTGATTTTGATATATCTTATTGCAAGTTTTATTGTGTTTACAAATGTTTAACTTGCAACAGGATTTGATACACTATAATTTATGTGACTACATAAAATGAATTAAAAGTCACTGCAAATTTCATTATGGAGATTATTATGGATTAAAAACTGGTGGTGAACTTAGTACCAGCTGAATTAATTCAGCTGGTGTTGAGTAAAGATGGCCCACCTGAGGAAAGTTATCAGCATAAACAGAGATGTGGAGAAGAGCGAGGCACTGTGGGTTCTTTCAAGAGTTGCTGTTTCCGGCCACTGGTTCTCCTGGAGGTTCTTGTCATGCTGGCTTCCTCAATATGGATTTGGCCATTATCATTGGAGGAGCTCAGGACCTCAGCAATGAAAGTGGCTGTGGTTCACATTGTGGGAGCCCTGCTCCTCACACTGAGCATCGCTTCCTGGCTCCAGAGGGAAAGCTGTGTGCTGGAGAAGCTTGTCACGCTGGGCTTCCTGACCTGTGCTCCATTGTTATCATCGGAGGAGTGTGGGACCTAATTGCCACTGGGGATGGCTGTGGTGCTCTTCAGGGCAGCCCCGCTTCTTCTTTTGAGCATGACTTCTTGGCTCCTGTGTAGAACCTGCAACCCACTGCACAGCTCCTTCACCCTGCTGGCATAGACTTTCTAGTTCCACCGCTGACCTTTGGCCTTCCCAGCACAGAACCATAAATAGACTGGCATGAGTCCTTATTGTGGGCTCTTAGATTTCCAGTTGGATTTGTGGGAGGCATTGTCATGCATTTGGGTCTCTAGCTGGACTCTTGCAGTACATTACTGTGGGATCCAGGCCCATGGCTAAATATCCTGGGTCTTAGTGTTGTGGACAGATTTTCCTGCACTTTCTTGTGCAACTCTAGGTGACTATTATAAAACAGTATTACAAATCCTGTGTCCTGTGTGCAGTTGTTCTCCCTGTAACCCCTGACTACAACAGAGATAAATATCAGAAGATTTTTTTATTTTAAAAAGCTTTTAAGCATCACTTTTAGCTAATTTTTTTAGCGATTTTTAATTTGGCATTAAATAGCAGTAGTAAATTTCATAATTTTATTATATGAAATAGAAACATAGACATGGTACACAAATAGATACATAGTAAATCTTGAGTATAAAATTTAATGGAAGCCGGGCGTGGTGGCACATGCCTTTAATCCCAGCACTCGGGAGGCTGAGGTAGGAGTGTCATGAGTTCAAGGCCAGCTTGGGCTACAACATGAGTGCAAGACCGGCCTGAGCTACATAGCGCAACCCTGCCTCAAAAACCTAGGGCCAGGAGTTTGGCTCAGTGGCTTAAGCGCCTGTCTGACAGGTGCAAGGTTGTGAGTTCGATCCCCTGGTGCCACACACACGCACACATGCACACACACACACACACACAAAATTAATGGAACTTATGAATAGGAATAAATTTTGAAAAAGGCTTTAGGAGTACAAAGCAGGCCATACTTCCAGGAAGATGGCAGAACAGTAAGCAGCAGAATAAACAGCCTCTCTGAGAGATATAGTCCAGATGCTGGAATATAGCATCGTGGGGAAAACAAGAAGGAAGGAAGAGGGTCCCTGGACCCAGGAAGAATCTAAAGTGAGAATTGAAACCCACAGAAAGAGTAAAAAGAAAAATTTAAATGAAGAAGGTGGTAGCTGGCAACACCTTTGCCCAGAGCTGGACCCACTGTGAGAGAGGAGCTGGTGGAACCCGGGGACACACGATCAAGGTGATGTGGTGGCTGGCAACCCAGGAGGCCTCTGCAGAGAAAGGCAGCATTGGAGGGGAGTGGCAGTGGAGGGAAACTGCAGACCTGGAAGACTGCACTGGCTGGCAGTGAGTACAGAGGACTTAGTCCTCCCATGGGAGACAGTGATTGGCCAAGAACCATCTTGGAGTCAGGCTGAATAAGCCCAGAACCCGAACTGCTAGTAGCTTCCTCCAGCAGCTCCTACCTGGGCACAGACCTGTGGAAATTGCTCAGACTGAGCCCTGCCCCCACACACATTCTAGCGGCCATTGCGGAGGTTCCTTGCAGGTAGCCAACTCAGTCTGGAGACAGCAGACAGCTCTGTCCATGTGCACACTCCTGAGGTGATAGTAGAGGACCCCACCAGTGACCAGCCCTGGTCCACAGGTGGTGGCTAGCCCCGCCCCCCTACAGACACACCACCAGCCATCAGACAGCCAACACAGGCTGGGAAAAGCAGCAGATAGCCCTGCACCAGCGCACCCAATGGCCACCATTGGATACCCATAGCCAGCACTGGCTAGACGAACCAAACAGTCCTGCTTCAGAGAAATTGTAGACAATGCAGGAAGTGCCTGGAACCCCAGTACCCACTTGTCCAGAAGAACCCAGGAATATATCAAGACAAAGAAGCAAAAGGCTGTCTCTGGCCTCCAATCCAAGCAGAACAAGTCCGGGAGATGCAAACATGGAAGAGATCAGGAGTCGCACACCTGAAGTTTCTGAAGCAATGGCAAATAAAGTAAAGAAACAATTTAATGAGGCTATAAAAGAAAATAGAACAGAAATACTGTCTCAGGTAAAAGAAGAAATGAAAAACATGATAAAAGAATTGCTAAGTATCTCTAAGGAAGACATAGATTAAAAAAAGGGAGGAGCACAGGAAAATGAGGGAAACCTTAAATGAACAATGCAAAAGAAGATTCAGAATACATGAAACAGATTCAAAGAGATATCCAGGAAATTAAAAACCCTATTGAAAGCTGGCAAAACCACTTGAGAGAAACTAAAGATAGCATTTCAAATCTTGAAGACAGGCTTGCAGCTTGTGATAACAAAAGGAAAGATCTCTTAAAAATAACAAGGAACAAGCCAGGCATGGTGGCACACACCATTAATCCCAGCACTTGGGAGGCTGAGGTAGGGGGAGCATTGTGAGTTCGAGGCTGGCTTGGGCTACAATGTGAGCACAAACCCAGCCTGAACTACATAGTGTGACCCTACATCAAAAAAAAAAAAAAAAACTGGGCCTGGGAGTTTGGCTCAGTGGCCTAAGTGCCTGCCTGTCAGGCATGAGGTTGTGAGTTCAATCCCCAGTGCCACAAAAAATAAAAATAAAAATAAATAGCAAGGAACCTGGAAGTAACAATTCAATGGCTGGAAGACAACCCAAAGAAACATAACTTAAGAATAATAGGTGTGAGTGAAAAAGCAAGGGTCAATACAAATGACATTAAAAGTCTATTTACAGAAATAATATCAGAAAACTTCCCAAGCATGGGAAAAAGAAGTGACATTCAGATAAATGAAGCATATAGAACTCCAGCTAGTCATAACTAAGATAAATCTACACCCAGACATATAGTAATCAAGATCCAAGAAATTCAACACAAAAACAGAATATTAAAAGCTGTTAGAGAAAAGAAACAGATCACCTGTAAAGGAAAATCCATCAGAATCATGACAGACTTCTCAACACAAACTATCAAGTCAAGAAGAGCTTGAAGTGAAGTATTTCAAGTCCTGAAAGAAAACAACTTCCAACCCAGATTGATGTGCCCTGCAAAACTATCTTTCAAAATTAACGGAGAAACAAGATACTTCCATGACAAAGAACAGCTGAAGGAATTCATGACCATCAATCCAACCTACAAAGAATACTGAAGGACATTCTAGAGAGATAAAAAAGACCACAGCTGCAGGAGAATTGGCAGAGGGGGATCACCGAGTAGGGCAGAAAATTGAATGGAGATGAAAAGTAGGCAGCCAACAGCAGGCAAATAGCATGACAGAGATGAGGCAGTACGTGTTGGCCATAACCATTAATATAGATGGCCTCAATTCACCAATAAAAAAAAAACAGGCAGAGTAGATCAGGAGACAGAATCCACCAATATGCTTTATACAAGAAACACATTTAACTTGAAAGAGGGTTCATAGACTGAAAGTCAAAGGAGAGAAAACAACGCTCTATGTGACAGGGAACCAGAAAGAAGTAAGGGTAGCTTGCCCATAAGCTGCAGAGCGGACAAGAAAGACATGGCATTTTTATACAATGGAAAACTACTCAGCTATAAAGAACGATAACCTCGAGGCTCTTGTAGGTAAATGGATACAACTTGAGATCATGCTCATGGATGAAATGATTCAGAGTCACATGGGTGAACATTGTGTTGTCTCCCTAGTATAAAAACCTGAAGGAGTTAGTGGGATTCAAAATACACAATACATACTGTGAAAATGAAAGGGGAGGAAATGTCTAAAAGGGGAAGACAGTGGCCATTGTTAACCTATCATCATGATTTGAATCCTGTATTGTTTTCATTGTTCTGTTTAGTTTGGTTTTACTGTATTTCAGTTTGTCTAATTTTATGATATTGATGGCATGGACAGCTATTTCAAAGATAGCAAAATACATTATAGTACCCATTATTGATTTCCTATTACCTTGTTTTGAAGCCCTGTATTGCTTTCATTGTTTTGTTTTGGTTTTATTCTATTTTGATTTGTTTGATTGTGTTATGTCTGATGACATAGGCAACTACTTAGAAGATAACAAGAGGCATTATGGTAACCATTGTTGTTTTACTATTGTTTTGAAATCGTGTATTTCTTCCATTGTTTTGTTTTTATTGGTTTTATTCTGTACTATTTTGTTTGATTTTATTATGCCTTATGGTATGGACAGTTATTTTGAAGATAACAAGAGGCATTATGGTAGCCATTATTAATTTCATTTTATCCTTTTTTGAAGTCATGTACCATGTTCATTGTTTCATTTTGATTGACTCTATTCTGCTTTATTTCATTTGGCTTTATTCTCTTCAAAATAAAAATAGGAAGAAAAGGAAGGAGAAACAAGAAAGAAAACCAAAATGGTTTTGAATAACACTGCTCAAAATCCAAGTACAGAATAAATAAAGCAAAGCAAAAGTAGAAAAAGAAATTAAGGTAAGAGAATTCAGAAAGTGAAGCCTTGTATGTTCCTTACTTAAGATCTTCAGAGAACCTACAGGGGAAGATTCAAGATCACTCATCTCAGACAGGCCAGCAGCAGCTGTAAGATCCCTGAAGGCTCATGACCAGTACACCTACAACTTAAAGGAGGAAAGATTTCTTTGGTTCAGCATCTGCAAGATGCCCAGTGGCCTTTGTGGTGCTCACCTGCAGGTCAACCTGCTACGTGCCACAGACCCACAATCTGGTAAAGATGGGGTGATCCTTCTAGGATAAATGAGGAGAAGCTCTCCTTTCTCTTGTCTGAAGAACAGAGAGGTCTTTTGCTTCTTCAAGTCTGATGGCAAGCAGATCCAGAAGGTTCAGGTCATTTCTGTCCTCCATGAGATGACTCATCTGCTGTTTGGGATAAGAGCCTGCTGGACACCTTCTACACTGGCCTCCATCAGCCTGCTGAATAACATGCAGGCCTGCCTGACCCAGGAGCGGGGCTGGAACAGCCTCCCGTGATGCATGAGGACTCCAGACTGACTGTGAGGAAATACTTCCACAGGATAGCTGTCTACCTGAAGGAGAAGAGTCCTTGTGCCTGAGAGGCTGCCAGAGCAGAAATCATGAGATCCTTCTCCTATTGGGTAACATTTGAGGAATGCTTAAGTGTAAAGAATGAGACCTGGTCCAACATAAAAATGATTCTTATTGACTACACACAGTATCACATGTCCACCAGTTCTGCTACTTTAAAGACACTGATTTCTGTAGTAATTGTGACATAAACTCAACAGATTTATCAGAAGTTTCAGCTTTAAGCAACATCATATATGCCTTAGTCACCTTTCCACCAATGAGACACAATACAGACACCCATAGTTTAAAGGAGGTGAGTTTTATTTTGGTTCACAGTTACAGTCCATGGTAGGTTTGTTCAAGGCAGAAACAGCATGGCACAGGGGCATTGCTGAAGAAAAGCTCTGTATGTCACGGGGCTCAGGAAACAGAAAGAAGGGGCCAAGGAGGGAGCTATGTACCCTTTCCGGTCAAGATCCAGTGACCTACCTCCAATCAGGCCCCGCTTCCAAACAGCAAGTCATCTGTGGTAGGCAAACACCTACCAAAAGTTCCTCCTCTGAACACATACTCCACGTGGGGGACATTCTACATTTAAACCTTAACAATATTCTTTACAAATGATTATTCCTGGATATGAAGCTTATAAAGGAAATGAGTCAGTTATTAAGGCTATATCTCTGAGCTAGAAAAGGCTAGACAAGAGAGTATAGCAATGAATAAAGAAGATCGGGAACTTCTGGCAAAAATCATTGAACCAGGGACTCAAGATACATTTGTATGTCAAGCTGAAGTAAGGCTGTAATTATTAATGCCAAATTTTGGAAATCAAATGGAAATGGAGCACTTAAGCCCATATGAATTAACATACAAAAAGGTATCAAATCATTATTCATCATTTTTGTGTGTGAAGAGTTCCCAAAACCTTCAAAGGATAATTCTATTGTAATTACATTAGTGAAGATTCATTTTAAAAAAAAAAAAAAGTCAAAGGTAAACTAGCTGCATTTGTATGCCCTTTTTGCAAAATTATTTTCTGCCACTGCAAAAATACTCTTTTTATCCCATTCCCTCTTCTCTACATCTGTCATGACACTGCCCAGGATTTGGGAACAAATACTCAAGGGAAATTAGTATAATCAACCCAGAAGCCAAGGTATCAAGTAACTGACTAGATGGGAAACCACAGTGTTTGTCGTCTCAGTCATCTTGGAATGTACTAGACTCTTCATTTCTTCAGATTTTCTGCCATTTCCATACCACTAATCTATTCAGAGAACCTTTAGAGATATGAACTCTGAGTCACAGCTGCTTGATTCCATTCTGTGTGACTCCTTCATTTCATTTTGCTTCAGTTCATGTCCTAAGACTCATAGCTAGAGTGCACAAAGTGTTTATCAAATATATTCAAGTATATGAGCATATACACTGAAGAAGACAAAAACCAGACAACACACCATGTTCACAGCATGGACAAGGTTATTGACTAAGTAGCATGTCTGGTTTAAACAAATAGGACTTTTCAGTGAAGGACAGTAAGGAGATCTGAAGAGAAAGAAGCTGCTGTTTCACAAGAAGGAATCAACTTACTGGGACACACAGATCAGTCTACAGGCAGCTCTGGTTTTCATGGTCAGGATTATACCCAGGCAGCAGCAGGTAAAAGCTGAAGACTCAGAGTGGTATTTTCTCTCATGGTGGAGTCAACAGTGACTCCACAATTCGTGGGCTCTCTGTGCTTTCATGGTTCCTGTTGTAAATGGGAATAAGAGTGGAACCACTCAACGTGTGCCTTAGCCACTGATATCTCCATTGGCTTAATGGTCCTGGCACAGGATACAGTTTCACTAGGTATGAAATGCTAGGTTACTGTTCACAGGAACAAATGAGGATTGATTGACTAATTGCTAAGATTAGTGGTCTGACTTACAATAAGCAACAGGGAATAATCAGTGATCTTTGAGCCAGGAGCCTTTGCTGCCTCAAATATCATCCTGTGTTTTCACCTAAAACTGATTCTCTATCTTGCAGGGCACAAGGGACTATGTTATATTTGTCACTAATTCCCCCAGCGGATACTTTCCTATTTTCATTATTTTTTTTTCACTTTAGCACACACTTTTGTTTTCTGTTTGCCTCCAGTCAGTGCAATGCAAAAAGAAACAACTTTTGCTTTCTATGAAAAAGGAAATGTGAGTGGATATCTGTTGCATTGCACGATACACAGGATCATCTTACAGCCCATTTACTTTTCTTCGTGTACATCATTCAGTCATTTGAATCCTAATGCAAGTTTCGAAAAGACCAATCTGATCCATATCAACATGAAAAACATGTTTCAAACATGTATTCTCTTTGGAGATGATATAACTCATGTGTCTTTCAAAATTAATTAGTGGGATTATGAACAATCTGACGTATTACAATGGACTATAACCCTACAAACACAACTTTAAGTTAATATTATTCCTTAGAATTTATTTTGCCTAATCTTCTATATAACATGAAAGACACAGACACTGATTCATAAAAGATACCCAAAGTACACACGAGATACATTCTACAATCCTGTGGACCATAAATGTGTGTGACTGGAAGATTTTTCTCCCCATTTTATACCTGATTTCTGCTCCTTAACTATCAGGCAGCCACTGATTATGCTATTTTTGATCCTTGGTCCACTTTAGATTTGTTCCTCAGTGCTTCTAAATATGTTCTGGGTTATGGGAAACAAACTGAAATTGTATTTAGTATTTACTTCTATGAAACTTAATGAACACATGAAGAATTATATTTGGTTTAGAGAAGAAACAATTTTTACTAAGTCTAAATGACAGTCTAGTAGCTAAACTAATCGAAGAGTATTTCCTTATGTTAAAGTGAAAATATTTTACACTAACAGTGCAAATTAAAAATACTTTATATTTAAGTATTTTAGTTGTTTTGAAAGACATTTAAAAATTTCACTAAAGTAATTTTTATAAATTGAAAAATTTGTATATACTGGGATTCATTCTAACATATATATATATATGTACATTAACCAGAATCACTAAATTATAAGTATATATTATTTATACATAGAAAATAATAGGATATAAATTACAGCAAAATTAAAAGAAATTTACTTTTGTGAAGTTGTTAGTTATCAATAGATACATATCATTTTACTTTTTATTCATTTTTATTGGCATGTATGCAGTACATAAAGTTTACAGGCTTGTACAAAGTTAGGACATACACATCACATATTTTAAATTCTTTTTCCATCCCTTAACGCTCCTCACCCTTCCCTACCTCCTGATCCCCTTAACAATGAGAAAGATCTATCAACCTAGTCCCTGTTATCTACCTTTTATTTTCTTACTATTTATAATATGTGTTTCTCATGTAAGGGAAACTGTACAATATTTAGCTTATGTGTATGATTTATTTCACTTAACATCATGGTTTCAAGTTCATCCACTTTCCCACAAATGACACAGGTCTATTTTTCTTCATAGCAGAGTAGAACTGTCTTGAGCATAAATACCACTGCCTTACCCACTTGGCCAATGAACATACAGAGTACTTCCAAGATTTAGTTATTATGAATTGTGCTCTTGTACCTTTTAAATCTAACTTTCAGCTTAAATTTCTGTTTAGTCATGCTTAACATTGTTTTTAAATAAAATAACTTCATGGTCTTTGTATACATAATACAAAGACACGAATTCAGTAGATAAATAAATTGTTCATTATTAAAATACAGATTCATAAATATATTATGATACAGATTATATCACATTATATATCATATTCATGCCATTGAATTCTAATTAGGAATTCAATTATGAAAATACATCTATCAAGTGTCAGGTGGCATGGAGAGTGAAGGCAATGATGAAAATGAAGTGGTGGAGAAACTTTACTCAAAACTCCATTAAAGAAACCAAAAAGGAACAGGAAAACAGAAGTAGAAAATAAAGGAAGTGCATTCAGAAAATGAAGTTCATAGTCCTCTATTTAAGTCATCTGAAGAAACCAGACTCTTCAGAGAACCCACAGGCAGAGGCTTAGGATCACACACTCACCTCACACAGCCCAGCAGCATCAGCAGCATCCCCAATGGCCGGCTCGTTTTCTGTACTGGTGGCCCTGGTGGTGCTCACCATCATGTCATCGTGCTCTCTGGCCTGCAACCTACCTCAGACCCACAGCCAGGGGAACTTGAGGGCCTTGATTCTCCTGGAACAAGTGAGGAGAATCTCCACTTTCTCCTGCCTGCTGGACAGACAGGACTTTGGCTTCACCCAGTTGGAGTTTGATGCCAAGCAGAACCAGGAGGCTCAGGCCCTCTCTGTCCTCCATGAGATGACCAGGCAGACCTTCAACCTCTTCACATCAGAGCACTCATCTGCTGCCTGGGACAAGAGCCTGCTGGACACCTTCTGCACTGGCCTCCATCAGCAGCTGAATGACCTGCAGGTCTGCCTGACCCAGGAGGCGGGGCTGGAAGAGCCTCCCCTGATGCATGAGGACTCCAGACTGGCGGTGAGGAAATACTTCCACAGGATCGCTGTCTACCTGAAGGAGAAGAGATACAGCCCTTGTGCCTGGGAGGTTGTCAGAGCAGAAATCGTGAGATCCTTCTCTTCATCAGAAAAACTTGCAAGAAAGATGCAGGAGTAAGAAGTGAGTCCTGGTTTCACACGGAAATGGTTCTCATCAACTGGATCACATTTTCACAGTTCTGCCATTTGAAGACTCTCATTTAGGCTCTATTCATAACATGATTTATTTGTCCCATGTTTTCAGGAATACTAGGCAACACTATGTTCATCTGTACCTGGAGATGTTCTTTCAAATGACCCTGCAAAGATAAAAGCATCTATTTATTTATCTCCTTTAAGATTTATTTATTTAACTATTTATGATATTAATTATGTAACATCATGCACACTGTTAATATAATAAAATGTATTCTTTATATTTACTCAACTTGTCATTTTGCTTTTTCAATAAGTTGTATCATAGGAAAACATCATCTGTGTGTTTATTCTTTAAACAATACTTCAAACCTTAGTGTGACAGTTAATCAAAGTATGGAAGAGAGTCCCAATTACTCATTGCTATAGAACTTAAAGTTTAAGGGAAAACTGTCCTCTGGGCTATAATTTCAGCTCACACAACATGGGTGACAACAAGGCCACCTCAGAGTTTGCAGAGACTGAGAGATGCTCCAGTATAGACCCATGAGTCACAAAGCACAGGAAACATTCTTCATGGAGGTAGTGGAATCTAAGTCATCTTTTTGTTTGTATGTTGTCTAAGATAGGGTCTCACTCTGCATCTCACTGCACAGCCTAGGCTGCCCTTGATCTCACAGCCATCCTCTGCTTCAGATTCCTTATCACACATATTCCTCTGTTAATGACCAAACTTCATAATATCATTTGGACTTAAGACTCATTTTTTTTCTATCATTCTGTACATCTTTTTTGTAGAGCCTCAATGTCCACTTTTGTATAGTACACTTTTTTATACAGTGCTGTAATTCTTGCTCGTACTGTGCAGTATAATACTGTGATTTTATGTTGCTGTATATTAGAGTATGGGATGTAAGACTGATGTAAACAAAAGGAAAGATATCAAGTTAGAGTTTCCTTTGACAATTTCTTTGTTTAAATATTGTACTACACCTATTACATAGATAAAATTCATTATTTCATGACCAATTCATTTAATGACCTAGTCACAGTAATGAAACACAGTCCTTAAGGGAGGATAGTCTGAACTGGGACTACAGGTTTGCACTACCACTGCCAGGTCTATCTGATCTTAAGTTTTGATCATGATAGAGGTTCCCTTGAAAACAAATAGCATATAAACAACATATGAATAGAAGGACATAGGCAGGGTCTGAGGGCCTTCACGGGAATTAAGAAAGAGCCATTTGAGGAGGACATATATCAGAAATGTGCACCCTGGAATGTGTCAATTTCTAATTGGAAAGACCACTGTGATTTTTTTTTTGTCTTAGTTCACTGAAAAGTGAACAATAGTGGATTAATTCTTTTCCTTCCCTTGCACTCCATGCATTCTTCACTGTCTATGTATATTTAAAAATTAGGACCTTTCCTGAAGATTTGGTCTCATAAGAAACAACTGCATAAGCAACAAATTAGAACTCTGCACCATGAATGGGTAGTTAAAGCTAAATGGGATAGCTATTATATCTCCTGTGATTGTTCATCATAATAATGGTGATGATGGGTCTTAAATAAATGAAACAAAAAGCTCATTTCTTGTCTTAGAAAGGAAACTCCAAGAAAATCTGCTGAAGAGCTATCATGAGTCCCACTTGCTGTGATTCCATAGGAAAAAGCAGTTCTAGCTCTGAAGGCATTGGGACAGCATCTCAATGGCCCAACAACCTTTGAGGCCCTGGACTGAGCTATGTTACCTGTGCATACAGCTTTCACTCAGGTGGGCTGAGTTGATTCTGGACTGGAGGAAAAGCTCTGTGTCACTTTGTGGGTCATTTGTGTTTGTGGACACAGGAAACTATGCCAATATCTCAGCAAGGACTGGGTTTTATTTCACATTTGCTACGTTTGCCAAACCAAAATGAGATCTTTAGAACTTCAGCAACATAGAGAACATAGAGGCCAAGTTGTTAGGAAAATCATCTATTTTATCAGTTCATGTTTGTGGAATACAATATATTCATTGTGAGTAGTCGGTACATTACATGACACACCTTAATTCTATTTTTATGTTTTGCTTTCCCGTGAACCCTACTTCTCTCATTCGTGGTCCCCTTCCATTTTACAAAAGACCTGTACCCGTTTCTTATTAACTTCTTTTATTTCACTCTTTTATTGATTTATACTTTGGTTTTCTCATATAGATGAAATCATGAAATAGTTAAGCTTTTGTCTCTGATTTATTTCACTTAACATTATGAATTCAAGGTGCATCCATTTTCTGCATCAAAGTGGTGGCACAAGTTTGTAATCTCAGAACTGAGGAGGCTAAAGCAGGAAGATTACCACAAGCTCAAGGCCAGCATGAGCTATAGTGGGTTCAAATTCAGCCTGAAGTGTATAGACAGACCCTGTTTGAACACCTCCACCAGAAAAGAAGAAGTGTATACATTTTCCTAAAAATAAAGCAAATGAAATCTGTCTTTACAGAAAAGCAGCATTCTATTGAGTGTTACACCTACATGCTTATTACCCATTCCATGTATCTGTTGCTGGATATATAGGCCACTTTCAAGATTGAGCTATTGTGCACTGTACTACAGTAAACATGGGTATACTGGGTCCACTGGAATTTCTATTTTAAATATTTTCAGGAAACTCCATAATGGTTTCTGTGGTAGTTGTACTACTTTGCACTGGTATCAACTGTGTAGAAGTGTTCCTTTTTCCACATAGCCTCACCAATATTTGGTATTATTAGGTTTCTTGATGACAGTCATTCTTCATGGAGAAAGATGGAATCTCAGAGTTGGTTTAATTTGCATTTCTTAATAGCTAGTGATGATGACCAGGTTTTAAATATATTGCCTACTTGCTGTTCTTATTCTGAGAAGAGTCCTGTTGTATATTTTTTGATTTTGTCTTTTATTTTGAGAGGTCTATTTTTTATTTCTTTATATATTCTTAATATTAATCCTGCCTGAATTGAACCCGACAAAAACTTGCTTTATTCTGCATGTTGTTTCATCATTGTGCTTGAATCTACTTTGCTCAGTTACAAAGAGGAAAATTACAGTGAATCCCATGTGATTGTTTTTAGGGTTACAGACTACAGACAAAAAATCATTATTATTCATAATTAATTAGTCCAAACATATTGTCTTGTGATGCTTAGGTTCAAAAACTTTGAAAAGGAACTGTATCTAGTTGACTTGTGAGAATGAGACTACCTTTCATTTATGCATTATGTATGCTGATGCTATTTTTAATTGGAAAAAGTAACCAATTTATTTTGGCAGTCATTTGATGAAAAGAATTCAGTCTCTAAGTCTGATTCCACAATTTACATGTTGGACACATTTCACTTTTTTCAGTTCCCAGGATCACAAATATGACTGAGTATGGAGAGGTCTTGGAACACAGTATAAAATTAAAGTTCTGTCCTTAACACAAGAAGAAATAAAGAAAGCATGGTCATGTGGCTTCCAGCAGGCTCATCAGTAACATCGATACCAAAGGGAAGAATGAGTCTTTCATTTTGAAACAGGTCATTGCTTCTCATACACTGCTAATCCTAGTGCTCTGGAAAGCTGAGGCAGGAGGACTGGGAAATCAAGTCCAGCACAAGCAATTTAGCAATTGAGCGAGGTCCACTCTCCAAACAAAAAATAAATTGAGGACTGAAGATGTAGCTCAGTGTAAAGACCCTATGTTCAATCTCCAGTACAAACGAACAAACAAATGAAAGTATTAAATGACCTCCTGAAATGACAGGGAATCGACTAACATACACCTATTGAGTGACATAATTTCTCTGTGTAAAGGAATCACACAAATTTCTGG
Organism: Dasyprocta punctata; assembly: GCA_004363535.1. Taxonomy (NCBI): domain Eukaryota; kingdom Metazoa; phylum Chordata; class Mammalia; order Rodentia; family Dasyproctidae; genus Dasyprocta; species Dasyprocta punctata. The sequence goes on along the minus strand of RJWM01034901.1, from coordinate 653 downwards.
AGAGGTATTCTGAAAAAGAAATTGGCCAGTTATTAAAGGCTACAACTTAGGTAGCCAAGCATGAAGAAAAAAGGAATTTTCAGGCAAACCATTGGATCAGGGCCTGAAAATTCACTGGTGTTTCAATGTGAACTTGCACTCTATATGTTGTGTGTCAAATTTTGAAAATAAAATGGAAATGGATCCTACAATCCCATATGAATGAATGTACATACACCAATGAAATGATTGTTCACCATTTTTGTGCATGTAAGGAGAATCCATACCTTCAAAGGATGATCCTGAATTTATCCCTTTCATAAAGAACCACCTAAAAGTTTTAAACACACAAAAGGTCCATTTGAATGCTCATTTTGGCAAAATTATTTTCCACCACAGCAAAAATACTCTTTTACTCCTATTCCCTCTTCTCTTCTCTGTCATGATATTGCCAAGTTTGGGACCAAATGCTAAAAGTAAATCAGTATAATCAATACAGCATTGAAACCTACCTGCCTACAAATAAGGGGCACTGAGCAGCTGACTCAGCAGCTGCCCAGAATGTTTGTCATCAGAGTCACCCTCTTGCAATGTGCTGGACTCGCCTTATTTCTCAAGAAATGCTTCCACTTCCTCACCACTCATCCATTCAGTGAGGCTTTCCAGATTGAGAT
>RJWM01034900.1:0-19315 GCA_004363535.1 Dasyprocta punctata | reverse complement strand
TTTTTTTTTTTTTTTTTTTTTTTTTTTTTTTTTTTTTTTTTTTTTTTTTTTTTTTTTTTTTTTTTTTTTTTTTTTTTTTTTTTTTTTTTTTTTTTTTTTTTTTTTTTTTTTTTTTTTTTTTTTTTTTTTTTTTTTTTTTTTTTTTTTTTTTTTTTTTTTTTTTTTTTTTTTTTTTTTTTTTTTTTTTTTTTTTTGTGAATGGGTTGTATTTGGTCTACTGTAATTTGATTATGTTTTGTATGGACATATTTTTTAATGTATTGTTTTCCCATTTTTAAGATTAATACACAAAGGTTGTACATATTAATGGGAGTAGTAGGTGATGTTTCAATACATGTATACATTGTATAAAGTTCAAATAAGGGTAAACGTATGTATGCTCTCAAATTGAACATGGTGATACTTGTAATCCCAGCACTCAGGAGACTGAGCCAGGAGGTTTGCAATGAGTTTGAGGCCAGCCTGGGCTACACAGTGAGCTGAAGGCCAGCCTGAACTACGTAGTGAGACCCTGTCTCATAAAACCAAGAACAACAACAACATCAGCAACAACAACAACAACAAACCTATCTTTGTCCTCAAACATTTCTCATTTTTTTATGGTGAAAATACCCAAAACCATTTCTTCTAGTTTTGTTTAGCTGTTGTTAATATAGAGTACATTACTGTTATTAGCAGCCACACTACTGTGTAATAAGTACACCAGAACTTCTTGGTCCTATGTATAGCTTAGTATCATTGAACAAGTTCTTCCCAACCCACCTTGCCCCCTACTCTTCTGCCTTTCATCCTACTCTTTCCCAGGCTCTGATAAGCACTATTCTACTCTTAGCTTCTATGAAATTAACATTTTAAGATTCCACATGTGAGTGAGATCAGGCAATATTTATCTTTTGGTACCTGGCATGTTTCACTTAAAATAATAATTGCTAGTTCCATCCTTGTTCCTGCAAATGATATGATCTCATCATTCTTTATGGATTTTACGGATATGTCTATTTATTGTGTCTTCTTCTGGGTAGACTATCTTACGCAAGATGTAACATACATAACAAAACAATGGGAAGAAATTAAAACACTTTATTTGGAACCAGAAGAGACCTAGAATAGCAAAACAATCTGGGCAACAAAGGCATGACAAGAAGCTTCACAAGTCCATAATTTAAATTATGCTACAAAGTTACTGTGATGAAAACATTATGATGCTGGCAAGTAAAACACTTTTATAGAGGTTAGTTTTCTATATTTAATTTGAATAGGAACATTATTAATTTTAAATGAACAAAAATCAATAGATTATAATGCTTTAGGAAAATCATTAAAATACATTGAAGTGTAGAAAAAATAAAAGAGAATGAAAGGAGCATGCTTTAATAGGAATCTTCAGATAATCCAGAAAAACTCAGAAAGAGAAATAGAAGAATTTAAAAAAGAAAAAAATTAGATAACAAATAATAAAATTGTAGGTCTGTTATAGCATAGCAACAATCACATTAAATATGTCTAACAATATGGATAAAAGGATAGATATTGTCAGAAATGACTGAAATGAAAACGTTAGCCAACTATATGATATCCATAAGAAATTCACCTCAAGTGTGGAGCATCATAGTAGTCTAGAAGCTGCAGTGTTTACAGGATTCTTAGAAGACATTCACCAAGGCTCCCAGATATAGTACTAGAATACATGGCATAAGCAACCCTAACATGGGAAGGCAATTTGAAGGAGAAGCCCATCAAATGAAATTCAGTGACAGAGGGGTTTAGGATAAGAAGCAAGGCCATATCTCCATCTGGCACTGGGTTTAACCTGACAAACACAACATCTTGGGAAAATCTCAAATGCCCTCAGGGAAAAAGGTGAGTACAACTGTGGGTACCAGGCTATCAATGTGACAGGTTAACAGTCACCTCCCAGTGCTCACTCCCAATGGGAGACAGAGTCAAAGGGGCAAAATATTTATAAGAGCACTAAAGAAAGCACAAGTCAGAGAACCACTCAAAGGATGCTGACTGTGATAGAAACAGCAAGCCCTGGTGACAGAGAGAAACAAAGGGCAAGATGTTGATTAGGGATCTGGAACCAGACACTGAGGAATCTGTGAGACTGAAAATCATAGGGACTTGCAGTGACTGTGACTGATGGAATTCTCTTGATTCTTCCTGCCACAATGTTACTGTGATGTGCACCCCTGTAAATTCCCCATCATCACCCCCCAAGTACCACTGAATTGCATGCAGAAGGCAATCTTCAGCTGAGTCCTACATGCTAGTGAGTTAGTGGACTGGAAAAGTGCCCTTTGGAGCAGAACAAATGGGTTTCAGGATCACTGGGGCTGGAGAAAATAATGCAGCTCATCACTTGTAGATGATATTTGCTGCCTTCCCCTAAAAAAACACTAACACAAGGTCAGATTGAAAGTGAGAAATTGCTCTGACCCATGGGTAAATGGGACAAAGCAAACGCCATGAGAACAGAGGGACCGTGAAGTTGCCAGTTGAGAGAGGCTGGACTGAACTGGGACATAACTGCAAACAGAATGCTGGAAACTGAGAGAGTGAACTGGGCAGAGAAAGCAGCAAAACCTGTGGTTGCTACCTGTTAGTGGGAGGAGCCATGGCAAGCCACCAGCAATCTGAGAGCATCCAAGCTCCTGAGCATAGTTCTCTCTCTCTCACACACACACGCACACACACACACAAATAATAGTGTGTGTGTGCTTTTCTTCTTTGTTTGATTTTTGGAGAGGCAGGCCTATATATATATGCATATATGGTTATAACTATGTATGTCAATCTCCTACTGTTGCTTTTAAAGCATTCCATGGGGAGAGAGAAAAGATTGTGGAACAGTGAACAATAGGGTTAACGACCTCCCTGAAAGATACCATCCAGATGCTGGAATATAGCAACAAGAAGAAGACAAGAAGGAGGGATGTAGGTCCTCTGGACCCAGGAAGAATCTAAAGTGAGAATTGAAGCCCACAGAAAGAGTGTAAAGAGGCATTTAGACAAAGACCATGGTGGCTGGTGGCCTTCTGCCTGGAGCCGGACCCACTCTGTGAAAGGAATTCCTAGAACCTGGGAACACACGGTTTGAGAGCTGTGCCCACAGCGGCAGCGAACTTGGAGTCCTCACCCTAGAAAGACTGTCGGAGGAGAGTGGCAGTGGATGGGGGAGCCAACCTGGAGAACTGTGAGTGGACATCCTCACTCTCCTGCATGAGGGGGAGATTGGTGGGGAGACATCTTGGAGTTGGGCTGGGGTCTCCTGGCTGGGCGCAGACCCGCAGAGGTTGCTCAGACTGAGACCTGTCTCTGCAAGCATACTGGGAGCCACCTCAGAGGGTCCCTGCAGGTGACAGGCTTGGTCTGGAGACAGTGGCTATGCGCATGCTCCCAGGGTTTTGTGGAGTGTCCGTGTGTGACCGATCCACTGGCCTAGGTTCGCAGGCAGCCACTGGCCCTTGCGCGCACCAACCAACCATTATGGAGGCAAGGCATGCTGGGGAAAGGCAGAGGATAGCGCTGTAACAGCGCCTCTAGTGGCAACCATCAGATATCCATAGTTGGTGCTGGCTGGAAGCACCTGTCTCACTTCAGAGAGGTTCTGGCCAAAGTAGGGAGCACCTGGGTCCCCGGTACCAACTCACCCAGGGGAACGAAGGAAAACGCAAAGACAAAGAAGCAGAAGGCAGTCTCTGGCCTCCAGTTCAAACAGAGCAAATCCAGGAGTTGCAAATGCAGAGGAGATCGGGATTCCCACAACTGAAGTTTGTGAGGTGATGGCAACTGAAGTAAAGAAACAACTTCAAGAGACTATAAAAGAAATTAGAACAGAAATACTAAACTAATGGAAGAAATGAAAAGCATAATAAAAGAACTGCTAGGCAACCCTAAAGGAGACATAGATGAAAAAATGGAGCATAGGAAAATGAGGGAAACCTGGAATGAACAATACAAAAAAGACTTAGAATATATGAAACAGATTCAGAGACTACCAGGAATTCAAAAAATCCAAGAAAAGTTGCAAAACAACCTGAAGGAAACTAAACATAGGCTCTCAAACTTTGAACACAAGTTTACAGCTTATGCTCGAGAAAGGAAAGATCTCTTAAAAATAACAAGAAACCTGGAAGTAACAATACAACGGCTGCAAGACAACCCAAAGAAGTATAACTTAAGAATTAAAGATGTGAGTGAAAAAGCAGGGGTCAATACAAATCAAATTAAAAGCCTATTTACAGAAATAATTTCAAAAAACTTTCCAAACATGGGAACAGGAAGTGACTTTCAGATAAGTGAAGCATACAGAACTCCAGCTAAACATAACCAAAATATACCTACACCCAGACATATAATAATCAAGATCCCAGAAATTCAACACAAAAACAGAATATTAAAAGCTATTAGAGAGAAAAAACAGATCACCTACAAAGGAAAACCCATCAGAATCATGATAGACTTCTCAGCACAAGCCATCAGGTCGAGAAGAGCTTGGAGTGAAGTATTTCAAGCCCTAAGAGAAAACAACTTCCAACCCAGATTGATGTACCCTGCAAAACTATCTTTCAAAATCAGTGGAGAAACAAGATACTCCCACGACAAAGAACAACTAAAGGAATTTATGACAACCAAGCCAACCCTACAAAGAATACTGAAGGACATTTTAGAGAGATAAAAAAAAGTCCACAGCTCCAGAAACAGTGGAAAAGTGATATCACTGAGCAGGGCAGATTATTAAACAATCCATCACCAGGATTTGAATCCAGTAATGTCTTTAATGAGCTGTTTAGTTTGATCTTATTCTACCTCAAACTGTCTAATTTTATTATATATGATGACATAGACAGCTATTCCAGAGATAACAAAATATATTAGGATAGCCTTTATTGATATTAGATCATCTTGTTTTGAAACCCTGTATTGCTTTCATTGTTCTGTTTGGAGTGATTTTAGCCTATTCTGGTTTGTTTGATTGTATTATAACAGATGATATAGGCAACTGATTAGAAGATAATAAGAGGCATTATAGAAACCAATGTTGGATTATTTATGTATTGCTTCCATTGTTTTATTTGTCATTGGTTTTATTCAGTACTATTTTGTTAGATTATATTAGGCCTGAAAGTATTGGCAGTTATTTTGAAGATAACAAGAGGTATTACAAGGGGAAGGGAAGAAAGAAAGAAGGGAAAAGGAAAAAGACATAGATTTATATATGGGTATACATAAGATGGTTGAAATGACTATACTACTAAATGCATTAATTACTGAAAGAGAACAGTTAACACTCATATGATTGGATCAATTTTACATGTTTATAATCTATTAATCTGAACAACTCCTTTGAAGGTAATGATATACAATGTTACAACCACTCTGAAACTCCAATCATCTCATTTTGTAAACCTATAATATTACAGTATTGGATTTGTTGTTGTTCGTTGTTCCTTTTAGCTTTTTGTTTCTCTTTTCTGTGGCCATTGCTTCATTTTTTATTGGTTTTATTCTGAACTATTTTGTTTGATTATATTAGGCCTGATGATATGGGCAGTTATTTTAAAGATAGCAAGAGATATTCCAAGGGGAAAGGAGGAAAGAAGGAAGGGAAAAAGAAGAAACATAAATTTATAAAAAGATGTACACAAGATATTTAAAATGACTATATTACTAAATGCATTAGCTATTGAAAAAGAACAGTTAATATTTATATGATTAGATCAATTTTGCATGTTTACATCTGTTAATCTGAACAACCCCTTTGAGGACAATGATAGGTAATGTTACAACTACTGTCAAGTTCCAACCATCTCATTTTGTAAGCCTATAATGTTATCATATCGGATATGTTGTTGTTGTTTGTTTGTGTCTTTTGCTTTTTGTTTCTCTTTTCTGTGTCCATTATTCCTTAAAAATAAAAATAAATAAATAAATAAATAAATAAAACATTCCATGAAGGTAAGACATATGAACCCATTTCAAAAATTGTTTCTTGGTCTTATGTAACCTGTCTTGACAAATCAACATTTGGATACAGTCTTCCTATCTCTTCTCTTATCTCCCATCTACAAGTCTATCCTTTTCCTACTTTTGTTATTTTCCCTGTTACACCTTTTCCTATCTCTTGGCTCTTCCTTCTTGTACATATTTTCAAATTTTATTTATATTTCCATCCCTTTCTATAAATTCCACTCTTTTATACACAAATTATTAAGATTAGTCTAAATGCTACAGTCTCAATATTTCACATTATGTTTCTCCTCACCAAAGGTTATTTCATAGGATTTCTAAAATTTGTTTTTCTGTTAGGTCACTATTTAGATTAAATCTCCCTGTATTCTCTTTTATGATCCACTTAAAATCTCCTTTTCATTCTCTTTCCTCACTTCCATTCACGCCTTCACAGTCTCCCCACCCTTCTCCTCCTCTGCTTGTATATACATAAAAACGTTTAAAAAAATTTAACATTTCCTTTATTTCTATTTTAGAGTGTATGAGAGGGCCATATGTTTATTAGCAACTGTATATGAGTGTTAACTATTCTTTTTATTTCCCCAGTGTCCTACATTGACCTGTCAGGTTCTCCTTTCCCAAAGCCTGTTGTTTACATTGCAGAAGAGGGTTTCTGCTAATTTATAAACTGAATGCAGTATCCATAAAGACTATACTATTTTCTACCTAAAATTCCTCTCTTTTCTTTCTGTCTGCCCCCACATATGTCCTCTCAAACTGCCTCTCTCTTCCTTCTTCTTTCTGGATATAAAAATAATATCCCAAACTACTTTTTCTTTTTTAATAGTTTTTGTTTCTTTTAATTCTCTATTTTCTCAATTTTTAATTATATTAATTTTTAAAACTAATTTTTTTTATGTTCTCCAATTACCCATCCTTTTCTCTCCCATTACTAATTCACTGAATTTCTAGGTTATTAAAAGAGCTGAAAACTTGCCAAGCAAGCTCTAAATTATATACCAAGAATTGATTGGTTCTTTTAATATTATATTACTAGTAGCAATTCAGTGCTAGGGACCAACTTTTATACTTTGAATAAGTTAAGCATGCATCTGTACACTGAATCACGCCTATAGCCTAGGGCACATCAAGGGAGAGATCCAGTCACAAGAGTGGTTTCTATTATACTGACAGAGATTTTAGGTCAGCTGATCTGTAATATTCAGTGCAAAAACTAGAATCACAAGTAAATATGTCAACAAGATGCCTCAAAAAGTTAATAGCTCCCAAATCCTGATCTCATGTGCACTGAAGTGGAAGGAGTTTTAGGCAAAAAGCTCAAAAACAAAATAGTTAAAATGTTTAAAGAGAGAGAAGAAACCAATAAAAATGTGTGAAGAAATTGTCAAAATGTTCAACAAGTTAAAAAAATGTAAATAACAGATGATGGATTTAATTAATAAAATATAGACCATTGAAAAAAGAAATATAGATCATTTGCAGATGGAAAGGGGACCAAGTGATGTGTGTGTGTTTGTGTGTGCACGCGCACGTGCACAGGGGATGTAAAAGAAGTATGTGTCACATATATGTACCAACTACACACAGTGAATATATTCATTATTACCACAATCATGTACTAAGAAAAATAAGTTGTCTATGAACTTAAAAAAAGAAGCAACTGATTAAATTTTAAAAATTGATATATATGAATGATGACTTTAGGAACAAATTAAAGGTTATGAATAAAATCAAATCTAAATTCTGCCAATGGAGAAACAATTGAAAAGCATGTAAGTAGACAGGGCCAATAAGATGAGAGAATATCAGTACATAAGTACAAGAATAAGGTAGTAGATTGCTCACTTTATGAGCAAGAGGAAATCATGAAACTTTGATTTGAGAGCTCATAGATGATGCCTAAGAACAACCCCAAGAATTGTGGGTATGAAGAAAGTACAAGAAAGGAAACTAAAGTGTAAAAAATGTAGTCATCAAAATCATTGCAGAAAACTTTCCAAATATAGAGATTGAAAGGTATAACCAGGTAAATGGAACATTGAGAACACCAAAAACACTTGACCAGAGAAGAACCTGCCCATGACACATTATAGTCAAAATCCCAGAAATTCAGAACAAAGAGAAAATATCAAAAATGATTAGAGAAAGATGTCTAGTAGTCAATAAAAGAAAGATTATCGGAAAAACAGCAGATTTTAAAAACACAAATCTCAAAGGCTGGGACAGCTTGGAGTGAAGTTTTCAAGTCTTCAAATACTTTACCAACAGATTATTATAGCTTTCAAAATTGTACTTACAAATTGATAGACAATCCAAAACCTTTTATGACAAAAAGAATGTAAAGAAATTTATCGCCATGAGAACAACATTTCAGAAAATATTGGAGGAAATTATAAGCAGAGCCAGCAAGATCAAAATCACCACTAGCCCCAAGAAAAAAATACATCAAACTAGAGAATAGTTAAACGAAAGGGAAGTGGAAAGGAATCAGCACTGAAAAAAATTATATATAACGACAGGAATCAGTAAATGATTTTCAGTAATAATACTCAGTGTAATTGCTCTTAAGTCCCTGATCAAAAAACATAGACTGGCAGACTGAATCAAAAAACAAAGCTTAACTATTTGCAGCCTGCAAAAGACACACTTCATTCACAAAGAAATAGACTGAAAGTAATAGCATGGAAAACAATACTTCCTACAACCAGATCACAAAAACAAGTGAAAGTAGCTATTCTAATTTCAGAAAAAGTGAGCTTCAAACCAAAACAGATTAGAAGAGATAAAGATGGTCAGCATATATTGTCAAGGGAAACAATTCAAAAGGAAGAGATAACAATTTTAAATATATATGCTGAAAACTGGAATACTCATTTACATAAAGCCAAAACTCCTTGACATAGAACAGACAGATACCAAAATAATTATAGTGGGCAACTTCAATTCCCCATGCTCCCAAATGCGCAATCAGTCAAACCAAAATTGAATAAAGAAATAGCAGAGTTGAACCAACTATCATAAAAATGAACTTACCAGATATCTTTAGAGTGCTGGATCCAACAGCAGCATAGAACATTTTCAGCAGCCCAGGGAACTGACTTCAAATATGTCATATCTTTGACCAGAAAACATGTTTTTATATATATAAAAATTGAAATAATATCCTTTAACCTATCATATCACCATGAAATGAAACTAGAAATCAACATCAAAAGAAATCACAGGAACTATGTAAACACATGTAGACTACAAAATGTACTTCTGGATAATTGGTGGGTGCAGGAAGAAGTCAGGGTAGAATTTAAAATTTCCTAGACTCAATGACAGTGGCAGTATAAAATACCAGAACTTGTGGACCACAATGAAAGTAATTATAAGAGAGAATTTATAGCAGTGAATGTCTACATTAGATAAACAGTATTTCTAAATAAATAACCCCATGAAGCATCTCAAGGTCCTAGATAAAAAAGAACTACCCAAATGTGAAACACAAAGAAAGAATAAAATGATAAAAATCAGGGTGGAAATCTATGAAAAAGAAAAAAAATCAATACAAAGGATCAATGAATCATAGTTGGTTCTTTAGAAGAATAATTAAGATTGATAAACCCTTAGCCCAACTTACCAAAAGAAAGAAAGCGACCCATGCCAATGCAATTAAAAATGAAAAAGACAAAATAAAATAGACATCCCTGAAATATAGAGGATTAAGAAACCATTTCAAAAATTTATATTCCAAAAATTGTAGAATCTAGAATACATGAATAAATTGCCACACACATATGATGTACTAAGGTCAAACCAAGAAGACATGAAAACCTTGATTAGACCAATAACAGGCAATAAAATTGAGACAGCAATAAAAACTCGACTGACTAAAATAAACTCAGGACTGGTGAACTCTTTGCTTAATTTTACCAGAACTCTACAGAAGAACTAATGTTAATATGTTACTAATATTTTAATGAAAGTGAAAAAGAAGAAGTACTGTCAAACACATTCCTCAAAGGCAGCATTACCTCATAGCAAAACCTGATAAGGACTCAACAGTAAAAGGGAAGTACTGATCAATATCCTTATTGAGTATACTCGCAAAAATCATAAACAAGATGCTTGCAAACAGAATGCAACAAATCATTACAAAGATCACACATGATGACTAAGCTGCTTTCATCCTAGGGTTACAGGGTGATTCAGGATCTGTAAACCCATAAATATCATATATCACATAAATAGGTATAAGGATGAAAATCATACCATCATCTCAACAGGTGCAGAAAAAGCCAACATCCATTTATGATAAAAACTCCAGTGACTATAAGTATAAAAGAAATTTATTTCAAGTTCCTAAAAAAGCCTTTATGAAAAACCCATAGCTGCCATCATATTAAATAGTTAAAAACTAAAAGCCTTCCCTCTAAAATCAGAAATAAGACACAGAAGTTCATTTTCTATATTCCTTTGCAACATAGTACCTAAACGTTTAGTCAGAGCAGTCAGGGAGGAGAAAAAAATAAAAGGAAAAGGAAAGGAAGAAGTCAAACTATCATTTTGTGGATGATATGATCTTTTACATATAACTCCCCCAAAACTCCAGCAGAAGACTCATAGTGCTAATAAGCAAATTCAGCAAAGTGACAGGACAGAAAACAAACACACTAAAATTAATAACTTTCCTGTAAACCAATAATGAACCTACTGAAAAAGAAATCAGGAAAATAATCCCACTCATGGTGGCTCAATAAAAAATTAAATCTTTAGGAATCAACCTAACCAAGGAAGTAAAAGATCTTTATAATAAACACTATAGTCCTCTGGAAAAAAAAAAAAAGAGTTTAAAGAGAACATTGGGAAATAGAAAGACATACCCTCTTCTAAGGTAGGCAAAATCGATACTGTCATATTGATTTTGGTAAAATGGGCATATTACCAAAAATAATATATAAATTTAATGCAATTCAACACAAATACCACTCTTCAGAGAACTAGAAAACACAATCATAAAATTATCATGGACAAAGTAGAGACCCACAATAACCTAAGCAATCCTGAGCAAAAACAGCAAAGTTAGAGGCGTTAATATCTTGTATTTCAAGTTATAATGCAAAGTTGCAGTGATAAAGCAGCATGACACTGTGACAAAAATAGACATGTAAAGCAGTGCAATAGAATAAGAGACACAGAAATAGACCTATGCATCTTCAGCTCTCTGATATTTGGCAAAGAAGCTAAAAACAATGCCGGAGCAGAGATTCTCTTTGAGAAATGGTGTTGGGAAAATTGGTTGTCTACGTGTAGGAGAATGTATGTAGACCCACTGATCACACTGTAATGAAATCAAATCAAAATGGACCAAAGACTTAAATTTACAGACACATGCACTCTGAAAGACAGGCATAGACAAGGTCTTCCTGAAGGAGACTTGACTGTATGTATAACAATACAAAGATCAGTAAGAATGTGATTATATTGAATTAAAAAGCTTCTGTACAGCTAGAGAAACAAAGAGTAAAGAGATAACCTATAATGGGGAAAAGAATTTGCTAGCTATTCCTATTGGAAGACTAATATCTAGATTATGCAAATAACTAAAAGATAAATCAGACCTCCCAAAGGAAAAGATCCAATCAAAACTATACAACTTAAAGAAATAGACACTTCTCGTAGAAGTTTATGGCCCATAAGTGCATGTAAAATGTTCAGTGTCTTTGGCAAGTAGGAAAATTCAGATCAAAACTATACCGATTCTGTCTTACTTCATTAAAAATAGCTACCATCAAAGACGCGAAATCAACAAATGCTGAAGAAAATTTAGAAAGAGAAAGACCCTTATACATTATTGGCAAGAATGTAAACTAGTACAACCACAATGGAAATCAATAGGAAGTTTTCTGAAAAAACTAAAAGTAGAAATTCCACTTGATCTAGCTGTAGGTCTTGAATATCTTCCTGACAGATTTAAAGACATCATATTATGGTGATACAGAACATACATATCTATTCATAGCAGTGCAATTCACATTAGCTAAATCATAGAAATGGCCTAGATGCCCATCAACAGATGAATCAATAAAGAAAATATACATATACAGTGGCGTATTACCCAGCTTTTAAGAAGGATAAATTTGAGTCATTGGTAGGAAAATGAATCAATCTTGAGTCTGTAACTTTAAGTGAAATAAATCACACACAAGTTAAATGTTGCCTAATTTCTCTTATATGAAAAATTTAAAATACAAATACATTAAAGATTAAAGTAAAGGAGAGTTGGTAGAAAATAGGAGGGTAAATTTTTGCAAATAGGGAAAGGGTTCTGGAATAGATGGGGAGGAGAGGTAGTTTTGGGAAGGAGATTAAAATGGGAAAGAAATCTGGGGATGAGAGAGACAGTAGGGAAGGGAGGGAAGCAGAAATAAAAAGGATCAAGTTACAATATGTACATGGACCACTCTCCAGTGATACATGCATCCGATATGTACCCCAAACATATACTAATAAAAGAGGCAAATATTTAAAAATGAATAAAACGAGGAAGGTATGATAAATAATTCCCCAAAGAAAATGCAAATATTATGCACCATATACAAATATTGGGAAGAAAAGAATTTCATGTACAGTGCATAAATTGTAAAAAGAAATAAAAATAGAAAAGATTATATCTTGCAACCACTATTGAAAAGAAAGCTGAGTTAGCTACAATAATGTACAAAAAGTAGATTTCAAGCTAAATAAAATTGTCAAGGGTAAACAAGAAAATTATATAATGATAAATGGTTTAATTCACCAAGAAAAATAGATTTTAGTTGTGTATGCACTTAAAAAGGGAGCTTTAGATTGAGTGAAACACAAACTAACAAAGATAAGGAACAAAGATAAATTCTTATTGATAGTTTGATAGATCAGCCTTCACATATGAGATACAGATGAATTTCGTAGGCAGAAAACGTTCACCATAGAAGACCTTATATCATCAACCAATTAAATCTAAATTACATTTATGGAACGCTTCACATAACTGAAAGCAGAACTTTCAAATGCACTTGAAATTTCAACAGGATAGACCATATTCTGGATCACAAAACAAGCCTGAAAACATTTAAAAGCATTAAAATCCCACTGAACTAGAAATTAATTACAAAAAGGTAACCAAAAAAAATACAACTAATAGGAAATTTACACAACGAACTTCTAGACATATAAATCAATGAAATAGTCTCAAGGGAAATTGGAAGTATTTCTCCATTAATAAAAATGAAAATATATCATTCCAAAATGTGTGATATGTAGGGAAATAAATGTTTAGAGCAAAATGAATATCATTAAACACAATGGGTAATCCAAATATACGGTGCTTGCTAAATTCCCCTCTAACTTTGAATAATCTTATTTTGTCCTTCTTAGCACCTACTGAATGAGTTCTGGAAGTCCTCTTTCGTGTTTTTAGGAGACGTGGTAAAAAATCGTGTGAATGCTGCTGACTGCCATCCAGTGGAAAGCCAGGATCATAAAAACTTTATGGTCTATCTTCATGTACCTTATTTACTAGATCTGGCACTGTGCAACTTCTAGCTCTTCCTCTAAGTCAAAATAGCCATAAATAGAATGGATTTAAATAAATTCAGATCATGAGCAGAATAGATTTGAATAGATTCAGGACCAAGAGGCAGCAATGACAAAACAACAAAAGACATATAAGAGGACTTTCAGAACTGCTTTAGAAAGTGGCAAAAAACTATGGAATAAAGTGTGTTTGAAGTGTGAAAGTATTTTGAAGATGGTTAATAGCTATGTGTTTTTTCCTATAATAATTTTGTTAAGAAATTTAAACATCCAATATATTTTGCCAACTACCTCATATTAAGAAGTAGTCTCAAATCAATAATGAAGGCTGCCATCTAAAGAAATTAGAAAAAAAGAAAAGCAAAATAAAGGAAACAGAAGGAAGGAAATAATAAAATAAGAGATCAGTGAAACTGAACACACACAAAAAAAGAATAAATATAAAAACTCATTTTTTGGAAAGAACAATCATGTTGATAAATATCTGGTAAATCTGATGGGGAAAGAGACATAAATTAGCAATGGAAGGTAACACTTTATACCACATAGACAATAAAAGATAATACATGGACACCACAAACAAATGTGTGCATATAAATTTTATAACACATTAAAAATGAGTCCCTTAAAAACTATGATCTACCAAAATTCTCTAAGGTAAAATAAATGTAAAAATGGTCAAATACATGGAAGAGGATTCTTGAGGCAAAGTTCAGGAAAATAAACCATCTCACTGTACCTGGTAGAATTGTGTCTAGTATACTGGTTTTTCACATTTGTGAAGACATCATTAAGAGAGATTCTTGACCTATAAATTCTGCTAAAATGTGCTGGCAAGACAGAGTATACAACCTTGAATACTGGAGAAAGGCTAAAGAAATCACTACTGGTATACATGGAAATTTTTCTCTAGTCATAATATGTTAAAAATAAATTAAAGTGAGTAAAACTTTTCCCTTAGTTTTAGCTTAGTTTATAAACTAAATTATTATATATTTATACATGAAGATTTAACGATAGGCTTAGTCTCTTTGGAATTATTGAAGGAAGTTTGAATTTTCATATCATTTTGCACGTGCAATTGAAAAATTTCCTAGAATTAGAAACCATTGTGTTTCATGTATTTGGTAAATAAATATTTACTGAACTGGGCATCATAGCACATGCCTGTAATCCCAGCACTTGGGAGACTGAGGCAGGAGGATCACTGTGAGCTCAAGGCCAGCCTGGACTACATAGTGAGACCCTGTCTCAAAAAATAATACTGAGAACATGCTATTTCCTTTCTGCTACTATAGAGATATATCATTGGCTAAGAGAGGCATGTCAGAGATCTTTGTCTTTTCAGATTTTCCTGGTGTGGCTAGTAGACAGAATGTTTCATGATTAAATTACTCCAGGCAAAGTAGCACTGCTTTACTGTGTTAAAATATATATGGTTTGAAAGACTTCTCCATTTTGGTTTTAACAGAATTAGAATTCCCACTATTATTATTCTCTGCTTCCATTTTATTACATTTGGTAAGCTCATAATTGGAGATTTTCACTTAATTCCAGTCCATATGGGGCATGAAGCTCTCTAGCAACTCATTCTCATGTTATTCAGAATACTTGGGTTTGTAAGTCCTAGGTGAAACTTCAGCTGATTTGGAGAGCCACTAAATGAGCAGTAATTGGCCTTGAATCAAGAGACCAAAATTCAATCAATTACATTTAGTTAATGTTGATTATCTCTTCTGTCAGTCATGAAATAATTCTGAAATTGCTGCAGTGATTCTAAGACATGGAATAAAAAGACTCATCTCTTTAAGCATATTCGAATCATCATGATTAGGGAAGATGTACACATATTTTTATACATGGAACCAGTACAGGAATAGGTGTGCTATTCTTTAAGTAAAACGGATTTTGTATTAGGGCACATATGGATTTGAAAACCACTGCTGCCACATTACCAACTGTCAAACCCGTTAACTACTTTAAACTTCCGTTTTCTAGTTTGTAAAATCTTAGAGTTATACAGAAGCATAATTTATAATAGCTAGATTATGTAAACAGTGCATATGTCCATCAACAGATGAATACTATTCTGCTGCAGAGAAACTTGAGGTGTGTATAGGTAAACAGCTGCGATTTGAGAACATAATGTTAAGTGAAATAAGTCTGACACACAAGCTTAAATGGCACATGGTTTCTCTTATACAAGAAACTATTATTTCTGCTATGAATGTTTGTTTTATTTTTTCATAGATTAAAAAATTTATTATGATGAGAAATAGCATCAACAGAAATGGCGCATGTAAAGCATACACTGAAGTCATGTTTGCAGATTCCTCCCTGTGGTAGGAAATATGCTTACCACTGGCTTTCACCTTCCGTCCTTAGGACTTCTAAGTCAGAGTCTGATGAGCGATAACCCTTTTGTTGACTTCTCGTACTTACCTGAGAATGTTTTCAGCTTTGACCTTTGAACTAGTGGAAAAATGAGGACCAAAACCCATGTCGCATCTAATTCTACTCAGTGTTCTGTTTCTGATATTTTAAATGAAACATTAACCAGTTCTAGAGCAGCTGTTATTTAAGTATGACTTTTATCTAAGAATACAAATAAGGGCACAGTTTATAGAGAGTATTATATTGTTTTGATCCTTGACTGTATTGCATTGCATGTTTTATTCATAAGACCTTACTCATGATCATTAGCTGTCAACCTATACATGGGGATATGATCAAAGTGACTATGTTTTATGGATTTTTCTGAATTTCTTATGTTACTCTGTGAATGTTCTTTACTGTTGCAGCAGATCCATTAGTTAGCCCTGCAACCTGGACTTTTGGCACACCAGATTTCAGTGGGTTGTGTGGACGGTGGGTAGAGTCTTGAATCTCATTAAGAGGAAGCCTACCTGTGGAAAACACGGCTCTGCTTCTCTTGGAAGCAGCAATGGGGAAACAAACTAACATTTATCGAGGTATAGTAGACAAAGTGCTAAATTGATTTTCCAAAGTTTCCCAACTTAATACCTGGGACTGTGAATGTGATAAAAAAAAAAACATCGCAAATGTTATTATGTTATTTTACCTGGCAAAACAGTTGACTTTGAGCTAATCAAAGGGAGATTATAGGGGTGGGCCTAATCTAATCACATGAGCAGTTTCACAGCAGAATTTTTTTTCTGGCTGATCAAAGAACAGAAAATCAGAGAGAATCAAATCGCATGAAGAGGATACCTTGTGCTACGACATTTAGGAACTGAAAGGGACCTCTAGCCAACAGCCAGAAAGATAACCGGGACGACTGCAGGAATTGTTGTGTGATAATTACGGGAACAAGAATGGAAAAGGTTTTCAGTCCCAGAATAAAATTTTGACCTTAGTTCTGGGATACCCTAAGCAGAGACCCCAGATAAATTCTCTTGGACTTTTCACCTCCAGAAGTGTAGACTAATGAAACACTGTTTAAAGTTCCTAAGTGTGTAGCAATTATTACACAATGGAAAACTAACTCTTACGCCTTTTCAGTTGTGACATATTATTCTAAGTGTTTTCTAAATAGCATTCAATTGTGGCAGCAACCCTTGAAAGATAGAACTTTGTAACTATTTTGTAGATAGAATGTGGAGGCTCAGGTAGTTTATGTGACTTGTCTAAGGTCCCTTTGGTTGTAAATGGCAGAATTTAAGTTGGGAGTCATTGACTGCTTGTAAGTGCAAACAGCTTTCATTACATTATTCTCAGAAATCTGGTAGAATAGCTAGACACCATGCATCTAGTGAAAGTCAATCCAAAAGCATGCCCCAAAGGAAGGATTTTCTAGCTGAACTATCCTTTAAAACAGCTCCAAATGTAAAATTGTTAGTGTTTTGTGATTCTTTCATGGCTTCTTTGATTTAGCATGGACTCAAATTAAAGTCTGAACCATAAGAGCACTGCCTCTTTATGCAGTGGCTAATATTTGCTTTTGAACAGATTGCTTCCTATTTTACTTTAGTGATAGGGAATAATGCTAATTCCAGTTGACAATTTAACTATTTGTAATTAAATATACCTGACCAAGGTATCCACATTCTCACATCACTAACCAAAGGGAAATAAGTTCCAACTTATAACACATGAAATTAGTAATGTGTTTAAGTGTAATATTACATGAAGAAACCTCATATAGTTCACTTAAGATTAATCAAGTTCATCTGCTAAATCTTCTATTTGTTCCCCTGGATCATAGGCATAATTAATTGAGTTATGATAATCCTTAAAAACAAAAAATATAGCTGAAATTAGTCATTTAATTTAATTAAGGTTTAAAAATAATTTTTGTAGATTTTCATGTGATAGTATTACTTCATTTTCTAGTATTTGATTTCACTTATAAGTGAAACACAACACTTGCTCTATGAATGAAGCATATCTACAGAGAATTTTTGTGAGCTTAAGCTACAAGTGAACTTTAAAAAAGAATTTAGCATGCAGTATAAATATTTTGTGAAAACTTTCAAATGAGTCGTGTGCCTGTTTTAATCAATTTTCACAGTCCAAATGGCCCGTTAGTCTTTCTTTGCAAATTGAGTTTTTTTTAAATTGAATTATTTCGTCACATCACAGAAAGAAATTCAACTGACTCTATAGAAGGTAATCCACTGAATTCACCATATAGGGTATTTCTTTCTCTTTTTTTTGGTAGCAGGGTTTGAACTCATGACTTCATACTTTCCAGGCAGGTGCTTACGCCACTGAGCTAAATTCCTGGCCTTATAGAAACAGTTGAAGAACTTAAATTAATATTCCACTTTAGAGTTTAATGAACAAATTGAGTATCGAAAGTTAAAAAAAAAAAGAACTAAAGAAAAATTGTTAACTCCTGGCTCAAAGAAAATAATGAAATGCATCAATTTATTTCCTATTTTAAAATATGTACTATTTCTACACAGAAATATGGTCAAAGTCATATGATACTAAATTAATAATTTTCTTCACTTAATATTTAAACTTAAGTACTTTTTCATGTTACCCTATTCTCTGTGTTACTCTGTCTTTATAATTTCTACCATGTGGCTGATCTGAATTCATTAAGCATTTCATGACTAATTTTTCTGAACCACTATGATACTTTAATCAGTATTTAGTTTTGCATAGAACAATTTTCTAATTCTTCTATTTTGAGATAATGTCAGTTTTCATCAATTGTGATTCATATATTTTTCAGCACGAAGTCAGAATTTATGCAAGTAAACAAAATCCAGTGTACACTTCATCCTCTGGGGGCTTGACACATACCACCTTTGCATTTTCATTTTATTCAAAGGCAGTTTTCTCTGTTCAGTGATATAGATGCCTCAGCATCCAGTGATTAAATCCTGACATTCTTTTCACAATCCATCTCCATCACAATGTTTTCTGTTCTGAGGTACAAGAAGTGATTAATTTTAATTACAGCCATGACCACCTTATAGCAGAGGCTAAAAGGATGATTACACAAGTCATGTTTCATAATATTTTTCAGTAAGATCAAGCTTCAGCACAGCTACCAGGCTCAAATAACTAATTTGCATACCATTATATACAATTTGAATCAACTTATTTTATCTGCTCCCACCCATTAGTCATCTTATTACAGCTTAGAAAATGTAATAACTCTGTACCATGAGTCTGCAGATGAAACTATTACTGACACAGTTAAAATCATGAGAAAAAATACTCAGGTTATTTTATTTTCTGGTTAGTTTGATTACAGTATTCATGGGCTACCACTGTACCAATAGAAAATCATTATATTTATTAA